>CAJVQC010000283.1:0-14123 GCA_910592285.1 Racocetra persica | reverse complement strand
TTCAAAACATCGCTATTTTTTTCGATTTCACGTTACACCTGATCTTACGATCTGATTGGTCGATCAGGTGGGTGCGTAACAACGCATATGCGCTAAATTATATAAACCTTTAAGAAATATAAAGAAAATTTTTTTTCTTACTAAGTAAATCACTTTTGGGCTTCTAACAAAAGTTGTAGAGCTCATCAAGATGCATCTAATGGTGATAAGAATGATTAAATCGGCCTTGTAGTTCTTGAGAAATCTTTTAAAAACGTTTCACTAACATATAAAATTTTTTTTAAAAAAATTTATATGTTAGCGAAATGTTTTTTAAAGATTTCTCAAGAACTACTAGGCTGATTTTAGCATTTTTACCACCATTAGATGCGTCTTGATGAGCTCTACAACTTTTGTTAGAAGCCCAAAAGTGATTTATTTAGTAAGAAAAAGTTTTATAAGAAATCTCTTCACATTTGGCTTAATAGTAAAATTTACTTATAAAATTTGCAAATTCTTTCCAAATGATAGATGAATTGTCTATTAAATGATTTTTTTTTTAAAAAACAAAAATCCTATATAAATTGGTTCTAGAATAGTCTTTTACTAATAGTAAATCAATTTTCATAGTTGGTAATATCTGAGACTATTTTATTACTTAGTAAATTTATATGAACTTTATTGGTTAACTAAGATTTGAACTAATTATTTTATTTAATAGATATCTGTTAGCCCTTTATACTAAATTTAGTATAGTTTTAAAAAATTATTTTACAATAATAAAAAAGAATTTTGATTTAAAACTTTGCTAAAATATACTTTAATATAAATCTTATTATTATTTAAATTTTATCTAAAGTTATATAAAAATTAGAAAATTCTAGGTATCTCTAGCTAGAGATGCCTAGTTTATATATCTCTGGCCTCTTGGACCAATCAAAGAACAAGAAAATCACATGACTAAAGCTCATGTATTTATCTGATTGCTATACTATTACCGGATGCTAAGAGATAAGTAATACAAGATTAGATCACCTCTTTAATTCGATCTATATTTGTTTTTTTTTTTTTGATCTGCTTTTTGTTTTTCACTTTTTGTTGTAGGTTTTTTTTGTTATTTTTCGTTGTTTTTTTTTTTCAAACTAACATTTTTTTTCTTTGAGTTAGTAAAGCCGCCGTAGGTGTTGTTATTTATAAAGTATAACTTTTGTTATTTCAGTGTTGTCATTTGTAGTAACTTCAAATTAGTAAAGAAGGATTTGGCTCTGTATATTCAGCAACCTAGTTGAATGAAATAAGAAAAGTTGAAATGATTAAGGACAATGATAATGATATTTATAAAAGAGTACATAGACTATTCAGTATTGTTGTACTCAAGATGTAGGGCAGTTTTAAGGGATTTAATCATTTCGGTTCATCATTTATGAAGTATGGCAATTCTGGGCTTTCGTCTGGTAGTTGATTTGTTTCTTTTTTTTTCTCTTTTATTTTATTTTCTTAACTTGAACTAATCATTTCAATGCTGTTGTATATGGTGATTTGGGCTTTGTTGTTTCGGTTGTTTTGGTTGATATGGTAAGTCTTGTCTGTGTTTTCGTGTGAATATGTTTTTTTTTCTTGACTAATCTTTTTCACTTTAGATCCATCGTTGGTGATGACTTTAGGCTTTGTCATTATTGGTATTCTTGGACTTTCCGTTTTGTTGATATTGTTTGTAGAGGTTTCATTAGTGATTTTAGGCTCTTGATATTCTTATTAGTAAGTTTTGTTGATGTTTTTGTTTTCAGTAGATTTTTTTTTTTTTTTTCACTTTTGGCTTAATTTTTTTTGCTAGAATAATAGATACAGTCAGACCTCTCTAAATGCAATACAACGGGACTATATATAAAAATTTAGACAAACGTGCACTTAGAGAGGTATTTCGTTTAGAGAGATAAAAATCTATAAATATAATATTGGTTGGGCTCAAGAGAAGACGTGCATTTAGGAAGGTGTTTCATAAGACGTGCACTTAGTGGCAATGTTGTATATTTTTACTATCCCAAACTTTTTTGCTATATTCTAACTCATATCCCAACTGTCCCATATACAACACTGCTTGGGGGCTAACTGTATGTCATTTTGGTGTTGTCGTCGTTGTCTTTGGAACCTTCATAAGTATACTTTTGTTAAGCTTTTGGTGTTTTTCTTAAGTATAAGTAGGGTGGAAGTTTGTAGTGATTCATAGTGGTTTTGACATGCAAGTCAATTTTTAATAGTATTGCGAAATACTTTGGCTTTGTGTTAGTTTTTTTATTTTTATTTATTTTTTTTTTTATAGCACGAATTGGTATTGTTTGATGATTTTTAGTTTTTTTTTGAATACAGATTGGGATTTATGATGTTATAATATTGTAATTGTCTATGTTTAATAAATTAAATATATTAATAAAGTATATCATATTGGCTTCGCGGAATCTAAACTAAGTTGATTCAAATTTTATAGGATCATGTAGGTACTAATGCTACTGTATTGCTGCTGAGCGATCAATCATGGGTCAGAAATTTTGGTCAGGTGGTTGTGGAGAAATTTTCGCTCAAACTTTTTAAAAAAATAGTGTAGCTTCTATAGAAATTTTAATTTTTCTCTAACTTTTAGCGAAGATATCTCTACAACTACCTGACCAAATTCGATGAAAATTTTTTTATTTGAATTCTATGGATCCATAGAATTCAAATAAAAAAATTTTCATCAGATTTGGTCAGGTGGTTGTGGAGATATCTTCGTTCAAATTTTTTAAAAAAATTGGCGTAGCTTCTACTTTTGATAGACGTTTTGACTTTTTTTAAATTTTAGCGAAGATATCTCTACGACCACCTGACCAAATTCAATGAAATTTTTTTTATTTGAATTCTATGGATCCATAGAATTCAAATAAAAAAATTTTCATTGGATTTGGTCAGGTGGTTGTAGAGATATCTTCGCTTAAATTTTTTAAAAAAATTGGCATAGCTTCTATTTTTGATAGATGTTTTAAATTTTAGCAAAGATATCTCCACGACCACCTGACCAAATCAATGAAAAATTTTTTATTTGAATTCTATGGATCCATAGAATTCAAATAAAAAAATTTTCATCAGATTTGGTCAGGTGGTTGTAGAGATATCTTCGCTAAAAGTTTACGCCAATTTTTTTAAAAAATTTGAGTGAAGATATCTCCACAGCCACCTGACCAAATCTGATAAAAATTTTTTTATTTGAATTCTATAGATCCATAGAATTCAAATAAAAATATTTTCATTGAATTTGGTCAGGTGGTTGTAGAGATATCTTCACTAAAAGTTAGAGAAAAGTCAAAACGTCTATTTAAAAGTAGAAGCTATGCCAATTTTTTAAAAAATTTTAGCGAAGATATCTTTATGACCACATGACCAAATCCGATGAAAATTTTTTTATTTGAATTCTATGGATCCATAGAATTTAAATAAAAAATTTTTCATCGAATTTGGTCAGGTGGTTGTAGAGATATCTTCGCTAAAAGTTAGAGAAAAGTCAAAATATCTATCAAAATAGAAGCTACGCCAATTTTTTTAAAAAATTTGAGCGAAGATATCTTCACAACCACCTGACCAAATTCGATGAAACTTTTTTTATTTGAATTCTATGGATCCATAGAATTCAAATAAAAAAAATTCATCGAATTTGGTCAGGTGGCTGTGGAGATAACGTCGCTCAAAGGTTTGAAAATTTTTCTTTTTCTTTTCTGTAAATCGTAGTGCAAGAAATCGTAATTTCGGGTTACACAAAAGTGGCCGACCTGTCCGGCATTATCACATGATCGAGTGATCGACAAAATGAAGATCATGTGATTTTTTGAATTTTAATTGGTTGAAAAGCCAGAGATATATAGTTATATATCTCTAGCTAAAGATGTCTAGAAGAACCCATAAAAATTTTGTATAAATTAACTTTAAACAACTTGTATTTTTTACAAAATTTGATGTACTAAAATTAGTATAGTATAGTCAATACCACCTAAAGCCAACAACTTTTTATATATAGGTACCAATTTTTTAGCTGCAGTGTAATATGATTGACCAATAAAAATACAAAAAAATTTAATATAAATTTAAATTTTATTAATAAATTTTAAAATTTGTTAATAAAGTTAAATTTTGTTATGTTTTTTTATATATAAGCGCCAAATTTTTAAATTATATATAACTTTAAATTAATATAAACTTCTTAAAATAAGAGATACTAAAAATTTTATTTGTAGATTTGATAGTTTAATCAAAAAGCTATTAAATTTATAAAAACTTTTTTTCAATTTATTTTATTTTAAAAAAATTATAAAAGTTTAAAAATTTCATAGTTAAAAGTTGATAACTTTTCATGATAGCAACTATAGTAAAAAAATAATTAAAAATATAAATTTATAATATAATAATAAAAATAATAAAAATATAAATTATTTTTAATCTATATTTGATTTTAAAAGTATAAAAAAAATTATTAATAGATTTGTTATAAGGTAGTACAAATCTAAAAATAGCTAAATTTACTTATAAAATTATAGTAAATTAATAGTAAACTAATAGTAAATTTATAGTAAATTTAATTTAAAGGATTAAAAATAAATGAATATTAAAAAATTTTATTAAGCTAATATATATTAAATTTTTAACTAGTTATAAAGCTAGCTTTTCTGATTATAATAAAAATAAATTTATTAAATTTTACTAAAAATTTTATAAAATATATAAATTTAGTTTTATTTTTATATATATTTTTAAAGAAAATTACTAAGGATACATATAGTATATAGTACACAGATATTAATTTAAAAATCTGTATAATATACAAATCAAAACAACTTTTATAAAATGAAAATTAACCACTACTTCAGGTTAGGTGTATTTAGGATTGGGGTGGGTTATAGTCTATACCAAAATTTTACAAGAAATTTTTTTGTTAGAATCCAAAAAGTGGTTTCATAAGCGAAATTTTGAGATATAGATAATATTTTAGAGAAATCAATAATTTTATATTATACCTGATCATGCAATCTGATTGGCTTTCTATATACCCATGTACAAACACCCTGTATACAAATAAAAATTGCTATTTTTTTTTTTTTGGTATTAAGGTGACCTCTTGGTCATGTTATGCTTTATTAAATTAGAATATCATTATACATATTTAAAGAGTACATTTAGCTATACTTGCATCTTTTGCGTCTATTTAAGTAGTCTGCCTATTTTTAGCATAATAGAAATTGGTTTTAATTGGCTAGTATTTGTGATCTACATGTAGATGTTACACTAAACTGAAAACTAGCATAATGGAAATTGGTTTTAATTGGCCAGCATTTGTGATCTACATGTAGACATTACATCAAACTGAAAACTGTCATATGATGTATCTCAATAAATTGACCAATAAAATTGTAATTTACTATCACGTGCCTTGGCTAAAGAAGTACCACCATGGGGGCCTCTTACAATCTATACCGGTTTTTGATTTATGCTTCCAGGTATACTGTATAGCAAAGGTATACTATGCAAGGATCTTGTGCAAAGTTATATTATAAACCGATTTGTTTATATCATGTTTATAAATTTCTGCTTAGTAGTATACCAGATCTTTTAGCAAATATACAGGTAATAGACCTGGTAACATATCTGGTATAAATCAAGGGGGTACCAGTAATATAAATTGGATCTGCACAGTAGGTGCAGTGCACATAGATTTAAATTTGTGCTCTCTGTATATATAGTACACATATAATTTTTTTTTTTTTTGTGATTTTTTTGCATTTGCGACAATAAAAATTTTTTGAATTTATAATACTAGGGGTACTGTCAACGAGAGGTACTGTCACGAGGGGTACTTTATAAAGCAAATACAGTATATAAATTGTGTGAAATTTATTAGCCCATATTGTTACATGTGCTTAGCTTAAAGAAATACTACATCTTATACAAGGATAAGGATTATGATCTGCATGTTTTTTTAGTTTATTCATTTATCTGTTACATTTATCGTTACTATATTACATGTTCCACCTATATTCATTTGCTATAGTATCTTCATTATACATTAAATTATTACACATATGATCATTATGCATAGAATTGTTATGCATATAATCATTATGCATAGAATCATTACGCATATGATCATTATACATAGAATCATTACACATATGATCATTATGCATAGAGTCTTTATGCATAATTTGTTATGATAGCATTAATTTCAAAAGCATATTGAATTTAATGATAAATAGTTTCACAGTTGCATAAAGGTAAGATCTAGAGAATAGAGAGTTAATGCGTTAGTAACTATGATTTGTATAAAAGAGCATGTAAAAAGATCTTGTAGAGGCAGATTTGCCTCATATACTTCAGAGAATAAAACAATATCAAAATTTAATAAAACTATAAAAATATCTCAAAAAAATCTTGGTCTTGTTCTGTTCGTAATTGCTAAATAGAATCAAATCAATATTGCAAAATCACAGAATATGCTTTAAAAAAGTAAAAGAAAAGGTCACGTTTGATCAATATAATTACTTAGAAGTTGAAAAACAATTATGCTATCCTCATTACTTAGAAATTGTCGAGCCTGATCGTTATAATAAGTCATTAATTAGTATTAATAAGCAAAATAATATAGTCATTAAAAAACTATTATCATTTGGTGAAAAGATCGCGTTAATGACTAAAGTGTTATACGAAAAACAAAGAAAAGAAATAACATACTAGAATTAAATCTGGATCAATTTCAGAAAATGCTTGAAGATGCTGAGCTACAATTGGTAGGATTCTTTAATGAGCTATATGACACATTTATCTCCGAAAGACGATCATCTTATAATAGAAAAGAAGATAAAAAAAAAGTAGTTAATATATGCTATTTAATTGCGGTGATACGTAATAGGCTTGTAAATAACTATCTGTTAGAAATCAGATTATATTTAGTAGCATCAGGTGCATCTTGCGATGCAATTGATGCAATGCATAAGGCAGGTATTATAGTTTGTTACAAAACTATTGAAAACTATAGGAAAAAGGTTGTTGCTGCGCATTCAGAAAACATCCAAAAATATTTTGCCGAGAAAGTAAGTATATTTTTTTTTAAAAAAAAAAAATTCACCTGACTTCGTTCTAAATAAGCTAGTTCGATTAATTCAACCTATGAAAGTGTAATTCTGTACCCTCATATTTATTTTGTGAGGAACCTATATACACTTTACTTAGGCTGTAATACTCCAGAGGTGTAGACGTAATGCCATAACTTGTAATTATATTGAGTTACGGCAAAAATGCTGTAACTCAATATAATTACAAGTTATAGCATTATATCTACATCTCTAAACTACTTCTAACCAAAATCTTGTAACTATAGCATGCAATTATCCTAAATTTATTAATTAAAATTTTATATTAGATAAACAGTTTTTTTGTATTCTATATTGATGATTACTATAACACATATAGAATAAGATGTCCCAATACTGTAACTCTTTCTGCTCCAATTCATTTTGCAACATGCGTAAGTAAAAAAATTATACAATGTGCACCAGTTCCAATAATCCATAATGGTAATTCAGTCCATAACCTTGCCAATATCGATGCATCCTTAATTTGCCTATACCTAATTAAGCAATATCATGGAATTTTTGACTATTCACACACACAAAGAAAAGATCAGTGGACTACCTTACAAGAAATAGAGCTTGTTGATTTTGATAAAATTGACCTTTTAACTGTTTACTGCTATGACGATGCTATAAAAGAAAAGGAAAAAGAAAGAACTATAGAAGAAGTGTGATTAGTTGATTTTAGAGAGAGCCAGCTTCATTCCCTAAATGATTATTTAAATGCATTAAAAAATATTTTTTTAGTTAAAGATATTGAACATGCAAATGATTATATAATGCCTGTTGTTGCTGACTGGCCCAGGCAACTTTTTATACGAAAGGCATTAACCAACTTGCATCAACAAAATAAAAATATACCGCTATTCATAAATATCTTCATACCTATATTAGGTCCACTTCACGTTTTGTTAAATAGCCAGGAGCAAGTTTTAAAAGTCTATTATCCTTTTTTTAAATTGCTTTTTTATAAAGTTTTTGGAAAGCGCAAAAAGACTCTTGCAAAAAAACTACAACTATAGAGAATAAATCTTCTTTTAGAACTTGCTTACCAAGGATGGATAAGAAAAATTTGGAACTACCTGTAAATACGTAGAGTATAGAACATTAGTTGATCTTCTAGATAATGTAATTCCAGCAACCTTAGATGTATATGCAGTCCTCTTTTGTTCAGGCTCTTTCGACGAATATATTGAAATGGTTTTCTGAATATGGACCTTTGCATTGCGTTGGAAATGAAAAAACTACAATAAGGTACCTTTAGTGTTCTTGTCGGACATCTTTTATTAGCAAGAAAAAGAACATCCAATGTTAGAAGTAATTAAGATGTTTTTAGTAAATTTCAACGATTATTTTGTTAAAAACTTACATAGTAAAATACGAGCAAATACGTCTTCTAGCGATAGTGTCGAAACTATTATTAAACAGGCTTGTATATTAGGTAAAAAAAAATTAAAATTATCTCCAATAAATAAATAAATAAAATAAAATAAAATAAATAAGGAGACTCACACTTATTACATAAATATAGCCCCCCTTCAGAGCCGGTTATTTGATAATTACAAGTTCTAAAGTAATCAATCGTTTGACAATTGCAAGCTCTAAAATAACTAATCGTATAAAGTTTATATTTTGATTATTTTAGAACTTGTAATTGTCAAACGACTGATTCTGAAAGGGCTATATTTACGTAATAAGTGGAGTCCCTAACAAAATAAAATAAAAATAAAAAATAATAATAATCTAATCAGTATAATAATAAATTAATAGATATGAACAAGAAATCGTCATTTAAAGAAATGTTTAACATAAAAAAGAAATATCTATATATGCCTTCCAACCTAGAGTATTTGGCAAATAAGATATCAATATTCTTGCTAGATCATTTTTGCAAAATATTTCAGCATATGAAGACGGTTGATGGTATAACAAATAGTTTATAGAAACAAATTAGAAAAAAAAAAAAAAGTTTTAATATACAAGCTTGCTATTTTAAATGAAGAAGTCGATACCACATTCCTACCTACAGGTTATAGTACAGGGGTTCTTCCTTTACAAGGTCTTTGTGACGATTGCCATAATCCATTTAACGAAAAGGATGGTAACACTGTCCTGATCTGTGGTCATGGTTTTCACCAAAACTGTTATTATAAATTGGAATATGGATACCAACACTGTGAACAGTACTATAAGAATGGAATATATAAAAATATTAATTCATTTCTAAAAAGACTTGAAAAAGAAGTTAATACAATTATTGAAGATGATGGAATTGAAGAATCTCAGGATTCAGACGATTTGGAAGATATAGAATAGCAGGAAGTTGTTCAAGAAAGTGATATAATAAATTTACAATATGCATTAGAGAATTTAGATAAATGGTAACAAAATAAAATATAGTATGCTTTACTAGTTTTATTACCTTTTATAAGCCACAGAAGTTAAAGTAACCACCACAGTATTCATACTCTGCCTTCTTTCATGTATAAGTCAACTACCCTTACACACTTGATTCTACTTGATCTGAAAGTTTTAAAAGACCCATTAGAGCACGAAAAACATATTTAATAAAAAAAATTTTTTTGTTATATAAGTAACTGAAAATGTTGGTATATTATAAATAAGAATTCTATATGGATTTACAATACATTAACCAATCATATTTGATCTGATGATCAAAATCAATAGCCAATTAAAACCAATTTCTATTATGCTCCTATTTTTTAGATTCTACACTATTTGCTATACCTGTAACCCAGCTAGGAGGTTACTTATTTAAACCCTCTGCGTCTATATACTCTGAAGCCTATATTAATTGATACCTTTTCTCTGATTTCTACAAACTAGTTTTTCTTGATACACTATTTTATATATACTGATCAAGGACTACTTTATCCTCAAGATAAATCTGGCAGAGCCTGTAGTATTCTCATTTTATACCGCATCTAGCCTGCACTTCAGTTTGGTATGCATAGACCATGGCCTACCACTTGCAGCTCAGTTATTACCCTATTCTGGAAGTGTATAGTATCAGGTCGAGATCATTGTCTATAGTTGATTTTCCAGCTTAACTTTTTCCTGCTTCTTTTCTATGATTTAACCACAGTTTTCGGCTAAACTCTGCTATCCAAACCTATTTCTGCTCTTGTAAAGTTCACTTAAACTCTAAAACTTACTTCACAGTATATCCTAGTACTTTAGTAACCTGGTTTCCTTTATCTAGACTTCCAAACCAGATAGCCCAGTATGTGTCACTTATTTTTCTCTGAGTTTGACGGCAGCCTAGTTTGTATAGGCATTTCCTTTTTCATCTAATAGCAGGGGTCTCAACTCTAGTTTTCAGACTTCCAATCTAGATGGCTCAGTAACTGTACACTTTTTCTCTGTTCTAGGCAGGTACCCTGAATCTTGGTGGACCTTTTACCTTGCCACCAAGCCATATGTATTACAGCTCCTTCACCTTGATTTCTAGATCCTCTTTTTTATTGCAGCAGCCTGGTTGGTATGGGCACATCCCTAACACCCCATATTTTGTCCAGTTTAGTTTACTGGGTTCAGTTTTTTGGGTCTAACCTTTACAGTAGCTCTGTCAAAGATCTGTACTACTTTGCTATTTAGGACTTGCCAAGCGGGCTTCCGTATTTGCAATTCTCTAGATTTATACGACCCAGGGGCTTATTTTGTGTTTGCACTGCTCTAATGTCAGTTTGTATCCCTTCGTGTAATATCACATGAAAGCTCCAGACCTCCCAGTTTTGCTAATACAACTATAGTTACAAATATCCTATCCCAACTAATCAAACAAATATAGTTAACTATAATACAAGCAGAATTTTTGAATTTTTCGTCACCGATGAGATTTGAACACTTGACCTGCCACTTGAAAGGGTGACAACTTGACCACTTCGCTATATCGCCACACCCTAGAAATTGCTATTTTTAAATTATATATATATATATACTAAATATAAAAAATATTTGTATTTTAGTGAGTTTTTGGTCAAATTTAATGATTTTATTATCATTAGAATCAGAAAAACTAGCTCTATAAACTTTAATTAAAATTTAAAATTGTTATCTAAATAAAATATTTTAATAATTACAAATTTGTTTAAAACTTCAAAAATTAATTGAATTTTTTAATAAAAATTTTTAGTTTAAAATTTTAATTTTATTATAAATTATTATAAAATATTAATAATATTTTGCAAAAAAAATAATTTTTATTAAATATTTTATATTAAAAATAGTTTTATTAAAGAAAATTGCTAATTTGCACCTCGGGTGATGATCACCTGTAGCAAAATTATCTTAAAATTATGCTTATGAAACTACTTTTGAGGCTCTAAGTAAAAAATTCCTTGTAAAATTTTACTATAAACCTTACTAAACTCTAACCCTAATATGATCTCTGACTTTTACTCTAAAGATTTAAAAAAAACTTTTTTTATTTATTAAATTGTTTATTTATTTGTTTATATTACACAAAATTATATATTATAAATCACAGATAATTATTACCTGAGATGTTCATTAGTTATTTCTTTATTAAAATTTTATATTAAAATTTTTAAATTTTATTATAAGTAAAAATTTATATTAAAGTTTAATAATTTTTTTATTTTTAAATTTATTTCTGAGTTAAATACAAATTTTATCAAAAAATATATCTCTAAACTTACAAGTAGATTAAATAGATATATATTTATTTACTATAAAAATTTAATATAAAGTTAATAATAATTTTTTTTCTAAATTTTAGTTTTTTAACTATACTAAATTAAGTATTTTGTACTAAATTTAGTATGGCTAACAAATATCTATTAAAACTTGTTTATATTAATAATAACTGTTTTTTGTGATATAATATATTGTACTAGAGTATACTTTTAGGTAGTGATTTTATAAAAATACAAATTATATAATATAATAATTAATATATAAATTAATTTATTGCTATAATTCTATAAAAAGCAAATTGTATAATATAATAATCAATATAGAAATTAAATTATTTAGTTGGCAGATAATCAGATTCAATTTTGTTTTGTATTAAAAAAATCTATGCTAGATTATACATGATTATGCATAATTTACAAATCAAATTTGAGAATCAGGTATAATATAGTATAATCAAAACAAATATTTGTTTTGCCAAAAATCGCTTTTTTTTTAAAAATTTGCAGAGTAAACCACTTTTAATATATTAACAAAAATTTTTCTTTGTGCAATTTTACTATATAACTACTTAGCTTTTAACTTTATATAAAATGCTAACCTTAACTTTAATGAACTTTAAAGAATTTTACATGATGATTAGCAATATGTATAACCTGACAGATTTTTTTTTAATACTTTTATTTTATAGTATTTATCTTATAGTATTTATTTACCAACTACAAATTATATAAAAGATTATAAAACTATTACTAATAAGAAGCTTTTTAATTACTTAAATAGGCACTTAAAAGATGCAGATATGGCTAAATGTACTCTCCAAATATGTATAATGATGTCCTTACATAATAAAGCACAACACGACCAAGAGGTCACCTTAATACCAAAAAAAAAAAAAAAAAAGCTTTTTAATAAATTTTTTTATTTTATAATATTTTGTAATACTTTTTGACAATTATCATTCATTGCTAGTGTGATGCATCACTATCTTATGATTAACCAATCATTTGGTTTGTTTTGATTTCTACGTTATTCAAAATAAAACAAATAGCGACTAGTTAGAGTTAGGTTAGAGTTTGGTTAGAGTAATAGTTAATGACTCTTTTCTAATCCAAAATTTCACAAGAAATTTTTTTTGTTAGAATAAAAAGAGCAGTTTCATAGGCAAAATTTTAAGTTAGAAATGATTTTTTAAAAAAATCACTTTCACTTCGATTTTCACATTATATCTGATCCTGCATCTTGATTGGTTGATCAGAGAGTAGCAATATATCGTATTAGTGATAAATGATAACTTCCATTCTTTTTAATTTATTAATATTTTTTTTTTATTTAATATATTTAAAATATAAATTAAAAAACTTCAAGTTTATTAAAATATTGTTAATAATACTTATTTTTTTTCTTAAAGCAATCCTGCTTACTTTATTTAAAGAAAAAAGCTAAAATAATACAAAAGTATATACTAACTATAGTCAATTTTATATTTTTCTGCCTAAAATTAAACACTTTAAATTAATCACGCAGTTGCCAAAGCTTTTATTTGTAGTCAAAGTGAACAATTAAACTACTATGTTTTATCTAAAGCAATTTGCTTAAACAATACCTTAGCCTCTTTCAAAGATTTAAAACTTACTTCAAATTTATTTCTTCTAGAATCAATAGCTAGCATGTTGCAAGCCTTGTCAAGATTCCTACTCTATAATAAAATACTATCAATCTGATAATACTTTCTTATAAGAAAGAGGAAAAAAACAAATAGAGTAGAAAATAAAAACAAATATATATACAAAAATGAGTACTAATATATAAGAAATCTAAAAACTAACTTATAATCTATAAAAAACTATCACTAAAAAGAAGAAGACTTGCTAATCAGGCTAAAACTCCTATCTATACAAAGCAACAAACTACTTATATTAAATTATTATAAAAAACTTAATATAAAAAAAAATAAAATAAAATAAAATATACTATAACTCATACTAGAGATTAAAAATTATATACAAATAACTATAAAATATTTGTATATCTTATTGTACTTTGCTTGACTCTTTTAGTTAAATCTATATCATTGTCTAAAAGTATATAAGAACTTTTAAATATCACAACAATATCATATATATCTGTATATTCTAAATAATATACTATATAAAATGCTTTTTTTGAAGCACCTGATCCAGTTATTAAAATTTGCCAATACTATCTATTTTATATATATTAATTTGTCATCATATAGTTTTCTGATACAAGTCACTCTCGTTATCCCTTAAACCGTCCCAAGTTAGCAGGCATATTTAGCTGCTAAAATGTTAAAATTGT
>CAJVQC010000282.1:0-14127 GCA_910592285.1 Racocetra persica | reverse complement strand
ATAGAAAAGATAAGTCAAACGAGCCTTCCAAAAAAGTATTGTAAAATAATATAAAAAAATTTTTATCAATTGTGTAACGATTTTGTGACGTATCAACGTTTCCTCCTGTTAATTGTTATACATAATTATGAGCATATGATCTAATTGATGACATTTGACGGCATACGCTCATTTCCTTGAAAACTATTTCCCATTTACTTGACATCACAAGAAGTGACAATTTAGCATTTTATTAGTTGTGGGTACACATTGTTAGTAAATTGTCACGCAGCGTGATGCCCGTAAATGACCAAAATCGACACAAGTAATGCAATAAGGTGCCATATCGGTGCTCCATAAATTACAAGCTAGTGGCTAGTAGCATATCTGCTGATTACGGAATTGGACCTCCTAAAATATTTGCCGGTCCGCAAATAAATTTACTATGATTGGTTAGTTAATAAGTTGCCCACGTCTTATTGGGATAGTCGATGTACTATGTAAACCAAAAACATGTGCATAGTCCCATGCGAATAATTTTTCGTGTAACGATCTCGAAAATCTAAAATACTAAAAAAAATCGTCCTTTATTTAAAATATTGAGCAAAAATATATGTAAGTTATGGAAGAGATACAATTTGAAGTCATATAGATAACTTCATGACTTCAACTTGTATCTCTTCCATAACATACATATTAATTTGTTTAGAAAATTTTCTCAATTACTCAAGATCTGTATTTTAAACTAAAAGAGTGATTTTTTATCATTTTAAAAATCTGGTGTTTTACTATAGATTTTCGCGATCGTTACACGAAAAATTATTCATACGGGACTATATATTTGATTTACATAGTACATCGACTACCCCAACGTCTAATGTTGGTCCCTCACATTAAATTATTAAGATAATTAAAATTTGCATCCCAAATAACTCCAAATTAATTTCGATATCACTGACCAATATAAATATAACCCATTAGATAAGAGCAAAGCCGTTTATAGATAAAAAAATTATATTAAAAAATTATTGGAGTACGCTCTCAATTATCATTAATAAAGCTCTATCACTATAAACTTTGGGGTATTCCGCAAATCGGCGGATACATACAATAGTAATACGAAAGTCCTCCTATGAAAACATTACGCCATGTAATACACATACCCCAATATATTTGATGAATTTCACATGTAACATATTCTTTCTTTGAGTCAAAATGTCAATTGTAAAGCGGCTCGAATTTTATTTAAAAGATGATATGTCATGACAAAATTATTAATTATTGTTTAAATGATAAAGTTAACCCTATGGCTCAAAACGTTGTTACAAATTGTTATTATCATAGTAAATGGGTTAAACAGGATATAAATAAAGAATTCATCCGTTATCAAAACTCAGCAGAGATAGGGGACGCTATTGGAACAAATCATGTTGGATATTGTTATCTTAATGGAATTGAAGTTGAAAAGGATGAACATAAGGCATTCATTTATTTTCAAAAATCTGCAGAAATGGGGGACGCTAGTGGAATAAATAATGTTGGATATTATTATCTTAATGGAATTGGAGTTGAAAAGGATGAACATAAGGCATTCATTTATTTTCAAAATTCTGCAAAGATGGGGGATGCTGGTGGAACATATCAAGTTGGACATTGCTATCAATATGGAATTGGAGTTGAAAAGGATGAATGTATGGCATTCATTTATTATCAAAAATCAGCGGAGATGGGGCATGCTGATGGAACGTATAATGTTGGACATTGTTATCTTATTGGATTTGGAGTTGAAAAGGATGAATATAAGGCATTTATTTATTATCAAAAATCTGCGGAGATGGGTAATTCTAGTGGAGTATTTGAAGTTGGATGTTGCTATCGAAATGGAATTGGAGTTAAAATGAATGAACATAAGGCATTCATTTGTTATCTAATTTCTGCAAAAATGGGGATGCTGGTGTAACATATCAAGTTGGACATTGCTATCAATATGGAATTGGAGTTGAAATGGATGAATGTATGGCATTCATTTATTATCACAAATCAGCGGAGATGGGGCATGCTGATGGAACGTATAATGTTGGATGTTGTTATCTTATTGGATTTGGAGTTGAAAAGGATGAACATAAGGCATTCATTTATTGGCAAAAATCTGCTGATATGGGTAACAATAAAGGAATAAATATTATTGAAAGATTTTATAATGCCCCATGGATTTTGTTTAATGAATTTAAGATATTAAACAAATAGGACAAGGCGGATTTTCATCTATATACTATGCTAAATGGAAAGGTAAACATGTAGCACTTAAATTAATTCACAAATTAAATGCTGAAGAATTTATAAATGAGGTAATGTTTTTTTAATATTTTATTTTTAGGATAAAATTAGTTACTTATCAGAATTTTCATATAATTAGTTAAAGTCATATCGCGATATTAATTCTAGAGATTCAATCTTTTTAAAATGTTATGGAATATCACAGCATAATGTAACTAAAGAATATATTCTTGTTATTAAATATGCAGAAAAAGGCTCCTTACGTGATAATTTAAATTCTGTTGCACAAATGAAATGGAAAAAAAAATTATATTGTTATGTCGTATTATTTTTGATCTTCAATCAATTCATTCTCAAGGTCTTATTCATCGGGATCTACATAGCGGAGATAGCAACTGGACAAAGACCCTTTGATGGATTCGAATTCAATATTGAACTTGCAATAAAGATCTGTAACGGATTAAGACTAGAATTCGCTCCCGGAACTCCAGAATGTTATGAAGAATTGGCCGCACGATGCATGGATTTAGATCCACAGAAACGGCCAAATACTAAAGATATTGCATTTAAAATTGTCAATTGGTTTGACAATATGAACTTTAATAATGAAGATGAAATTAAAAAACAATTCATAAATGCTGATAAAATAATCAAAGAGCCACAAATCTTATCACCAAAACACCCGGGTCACATGTATACGAGCAAATTGATCAATACACAAGAAATAACAAAAAAACTTCAAGCTTCTAAACGTATTGAACTTACAATTCCTGAAATTTAAATCAAAAAATTCTGTTACGAATATAACTGATTATATACAAATAACTGAATTTTTCTTTTTATAAATAATAGAGCCTATACATGTGGCCAAGGCTTAAGACACAAACTTGTTGAGATCATATTAAATTATTTGATATTTGCATACTGATAATCTGAACAGTTTGAAATAAATTACAAAGAAATCATGTTCATCTAATTTTAAATGTTGTAATATACGGACCTAAAATAAAAAACCAAAATATATATTAAAATTAAAGTTTTGGGTTTTTCGCGTACTCAATTTTGAATACTGTAGCTTTTTTATTAAATTAAAACAAAATAAAATTGGCTGTGTTGCATTAAGGTAAGTTAAATAGGTTTATTGATGAATGTTCTTCGCTTACTTACTAAAGTAATGCATGCAATCAAATTTAGTGGAGGTAATGCATGATGATAAATATTCATGAACTGAATAAGTTATAATTATCTTGATTCATAATATTCTTTATTCTATTAAATTCCCGTTTTTATTCTCTTTAAAGTTATCATTTTATCAACCTGATAAAAAAAAAATATATATTATAAGTCGAAAAACAGATACACAGAACTCATCACTGGTAAAAATCAAAAATTTTGACGTATCGAATTTTTTGATTTGATTAGTGTCTGAAATATTGTTATAAGTCAGGTTTTAGTTGCTTATTTTTGCGCAAGTTTTGCTCAAAAAAATACGTATTTTGAAAATTTTTCTGTGTATATTGGTAGTTCTTTTTTTGGTTTTATATTTTTATTATTAACCCTGTAAAAAAAAATAACAAATGCGAAACAACGTATAGAGTTAGCTTTATCCTGACTCGAATATGTAGTAAAAGTTATAAACTAGAAACTAGTAACAAAGCTAGAAACATACTAGTGCATGTTCCGCGTGGTGTAATGACCTATTTGAAGTAGCACCTGGCTAAAATCAAGCCATTAAAATGAGATCTTCTTGCACGAATTAATAATTTTAGTTAAGTGTTGTTTCAAATATCTGAAATAACACCAGATGCAACATACGTATGGGCAAGATTCACACTACTTTTTAGGCAAGTTTGTATTCTTCTATTATTAATTTGAGGACACTATAATTGTTTCTAAACCAAAACACGTACTCTTTCGAATTTCCAAATCAATCTTTGTATCCATTTATCTACGTTCCAACAATTATAATAAATCACTACACAGTCCCATGTCTTGTGCTCGCAATTTTAACGGTTACAAAAAATTAATTTTATCAAATTGTGCAACTATTCATTGTTTGCCCTGTCCGAAAAATGAATTATGTGCAGAATTGCACCGGTATAATTTACAATCACCACTGTAAGTAAAATAAATTGTCGATATTTTTTCGTAAGCCAAAATGGAAAAAGAAAACATTATTCAAGTTATTTACGATTTTATTCAACTTAATTTCAATACCTATCAAAAATTATCAGATACAAACAATCCGGACGGAATTTATTGGCTTAGTTGTTGTTACGAATATGGAATGGAATTGAAAAGGATGAAAACAAAGCATTCATATATTATCAAAAATCAGCAGACCTGGAACATTCCAACGGAATGTATCAAGTTAGATATTGTTATTATTTAGGAATTGTAGTTAAAAGGATGAGCAAAAGCATTCACATATTATCTGAAGTCACTTGAAGCGGATAATTCCATGGGGATTCGGAAAGCTGCCATTTGTTACTATTTCAGAATTGGCATAAAAAAATTATATTAAATATGATGAATGGATTGAAAAGTAAGATAATTTTTAAAAAATATTTTCATACACTTTAATAATTCAATTTTAATTATCAGAGAGTAAGTATAAAATGTCTATTAATTTACAATTAGCTAATTAAGCTCATAAATATTATTTATTTTTGTTACTTTAGCCTGTGAGTATAAAGAATATTTGATAATCATTGGAACTAAAAACCAGTTCACAAATCAAGAACATAAATACTTATTTACCATTATGTAATACCCTTCAAGTTAATTTAGTCGGTGAATATAAAGAGCATTTGGTAGTCATTTGAATTAGAAACAGAAAAACAAATTCACAGATCAAGAATACAAATACATATTCCCATTACGCAATGCCCTTCAAATCATTTCATTCGCATTAATCATTCATTCAGGAATGAGTATAAAGAATATTTATTAATTCATTGGAATTAAAAATAGCATATGTTCACAAATCAAGTACATAAATATTTATTTACCATTAAGTAATATCCTTCAAATCATTTTATTCACATTAATTTAGTCAGTAAGTAAAAAATTATTTACATTTGGTATAAAGTTTAAAACAGCATTTGCAGACGAAATAAAATATTATATATTATATGTTGTGATTATAAAGCGACTCTGAAAATGGAAAATATGAACATTATAATGATGGTGTCTATCATGAGATCCTGACATTGCGACAAGGTAGACAAGAAGAAGTAAGGAGATTGACAATTGTATGAAAACAATACAACTTAGAACCGTTGTACTGTATACAATGAAGCAATCGAATGGATCCCATTTGCTAGATTATCTGATGTTAAAATTGGTAAAGGGGATTCGGCTCTGTATATTTAACAATCTTGGTTAGATGGTATGCGAGAAATTGAACAAATTAAAATTGATGATAGAGATGATAATCTAGACGATAATAGGGATGATGATATTAATGATCGAGTCGATGATAACTATCCATATAAAATATCACGTGAACCATCCAGCATCATTGCACTCAAGAACCTGTATAGCTCTTTAAAAGGAGTAAGTTAAATCTATTTCTTCATCAATTTATTAAATATATAATGAACCAATTTATCCAAATCAATTAAGTTTGGTAATCATATAATATGCAGTTTATATAGTAGTAAACTTAAAATATACGGATTAATTCAAAACAGCGAAAATAAATACTTGATGGTATTTCAATATGCTGATAATGGAAGTTTCACAAGCCTTTAAGAAAAAATTTTCGTGATCCTAACTGCCAAATTAAATTCAACCTACTTTTAATATTTCTAAAGATTTATATCAAATTCACCGAGCATGATATATTCAGACTTTCACAATGGTAGCATTAGTATAAAATATGCAATCTTACATCTCAGATCTAGATTCCCAAAAAGACTACGAAAATGATTCAAATAGTGATATTTATAGCATTATGCCTTATGTAGCGCCTGGGGTTTTGTCAGGTCAAAGGTTCACAAATGCCGCTAATTTTTATGGCATTGGAGTCATTATATCAGTGTTCCTGAAACTCCAGATTTCTATACTGAAGTTGCTAAACAATGCATGGATTTTGATCCAGAAAAATGCCTAATGCTTTCGATGTTTATGTTAAACTTCAAAAATGGAATAATAATGATTCGGATTATTTTGAAAATAAAAAGCAATCGTTAGAAGCAGATAAACAGCTAAAGAATTGCCAATTGCCTCACCAAAAAATTCAGACTTTATGTGTACTAGCAAAATTATCAACATACAAAGGATATCAAATCCAATTAAAGCTAATTACACTATTTTGCTTATTTGACTAAAACTAATTATGTTATATTAGCTGCTTTACCAAGTTGTTCTATTTCTGCCGTTGAAGTTCCGATCGTAAAGTGACATTAATTTACTTTATTTATAACCAAAATTTTATTGCTCACATTTTATTTTTTAAAGATATAAATTTGTAATAATAATACCCTGATCCGTTGGGAATTAGCAGCAGCACACATATAAACATATACACGTATGTATGTACATACGTACGTATATAAGACGCAGATAATTTATATATAAAAGTCTATACAAATTTTCTATCATATACACGTATATATGCACATATGTACAGTACATATATATGACGCAGATAATTTATCATCCAGTAATTTATTTTTAATGCTGCAAGATACATAATATTATCACTACCTGACAAATATTAAGGAATTTGTAGATCAGATTCGAAGAAGGTTTTTACGTTATTTGTATATTTTATACAAGCTTTGTATACCGAATATAGCAATTAAATAATGCACCTCGTTTCGCCACCAAAATTAGTTACATAAATTTCAATCTGCGCACAAGATAAAAAAAATTTCTTGAAAAATAATGTTTTTTTTAATTTATTTAATTATTGCAACAAATTCTAAGTCAAATTACATTCAATTCGAATATATAAAATGCATTTATATCCAAGTTCAAATGTTATTTAATACACGTGTAAAGCTTTAAATTTAAACTTAATGCTAATAGTAAAGGGTGATTTTGTTTTGTTCATTTCAGGTTCTTGGAAGCTTTTTTGCTCGTTCAAAATTTTTAATGTCATCTATCATTTTTTAAATATATTTAAATTTCGATTCAATATTTCGAAACTATTTTTTTGCTTGGGAAGATTATTAGGCAATCAAGCGCCAAAAACATAAAATTAATAAATATATTTATTTAACATGGAAATAAAATGAAAATTTTTTTTTTAAACCTCATGAAGAGTTTTTCCAACTTCCTTTAAATTTTCAATTCGGATTTATCATCTTCAGTACTCGATTTCACTTTTAGTTTTCTGAATTAACAGATCGATCTTTAAATTGACTTGTGTGTAGTCAATTAAGGTGATGTTTGAATATTTTTTCAAAAAGTTTCTTTAGCTCAGAATATCGAGAATTTCGTTGTTCCTAAATTAATGTAATGTTAGATATAGAAATTTTTAACCAAAATATAATGACAAACCTTTCGGAAAATGGCGCATCCACCTTCCAGAGAGAATTAACAAAATATTTGCAAAAGAATTTGTTTTTAAAATAATAAGAGAATATGTCCAATTGATGATTGGTTAAATACTGCTGTACATTTTAATGTAACATGAAGTTAATTTATTCTATCCGGTTTGGATTTCTTTTGCCAAAATAGAAATATTCGTTCATGCAAGAGTAATTGAAGCCGATGCAGCTGAACTGGCAATGATTTTTTGGAAAGGAAATGAAAACAAGATCAATACGTGGCTGGTTGAATTTGGACAAGTAACCCTTCTGCATTCTATATACATATTGCTTTCTCCTTCGACATCCACAAGTTTAATTTGATCATCAACCCGTCTAATTCATTGTTTTGTCAACTTGCATTATTCATATTGTTTTCAATTCATCTAACCATCAACCCGCAAAATCCTATTTCTCTAACGCATCAATTTAAGTTAATCTATTCTCTCCAACTATTAAACTCTATCTTGGCAAATTTAAAAAAATCAAATGTTTCATTTGCCATTTCAGAATGTTGTTCATGAGAATGGACACTTTTGGCAGATTTCAGATACTATTCAAATACCTTATTTTCATCATTGGCTATGCCAATGTCTTCATTATAGCCTTATGTTTATCCTTTTCATCACCTATTCTATTCCAATAACAATGTCCTGAGATAAAAATTGCAGTAGCACTATCAACAAAAATTCAAAGACAATGAAAATAATGCTTTCACTATTTGGCAAATTATATATTAAATTGTCTTTCTATCTTAGCAGATCTCTATAATCATCGTAAACCTGAGAGATAGAATAAATTTAACCTCAATACCTGTCTATTACAAATATAAATATTATAAAAGATCAGGTTTCTATAGTTTTAAGTAATTACTAAGAATTTTAAAACCGTTCTTTCAAATCTTTGAACTTGGAGATTCGCTTCTATTCAGATCAACCGGAAGTAGTTTTAAAGCACCAGATGAAGTGATAGGATCTACCCTCATATTTCAAAGCATCATACAATTTAGCAATCGAACACTTTCATTTAACAGCTACATAATCAAAATTGATTTGAACTTTTTTGTGAAGTTCTTAAACTCTGGTGCGTAATAGAATAATTATTTTTCTGAATTAAATAATTAAATTAAAAATTATAAATTAGCTAAGTTTACAAATATTGAAAAGTATAGTTAACAGGTTATAGGTTGCTAAGAAGGATTTTTCATAAAAAATCATACAAATATATTGTATTTCAAAGTTTTTGGCGAAATACAAAGAACTACCATATATTGTCAAAAATAAGCTACCTCCAAAAATAAGCTACCTCTCTGTTTTAATCCAAAAATGTAAAAATGCTTTTGACCCAAAAATAAGCCACCCCTTTGTCACACCAAAAGATAATTAAGAAAATTTTTAGTTCCAAAAATAAGCTACCCTCTTTGGTGATTATAGTACAAGAGATGTAATCCAGATATCCACTAGTTAATTTTATTATAATCTGGATACCAAAATATCCATTAAATTTTAAATGGATAACAGTTCACATCTCTAGTATATATATGTATAGTGGGAATAAAAAGTAAATTTCCAGTTACTTCTATAGTAAGGAATAACTAGAAATATACTTTTTATTCCTGCTATTGCATATATGTGTATATCCACAAAATTTATACATCACCCTATCTTCCATTTGTAAAAGATCCATCTACTCCAACTTTTCACTTGTAAAAGATCTATTTGCCACACCTTTCTCTACCCATAAAAGATCTATTTTCCTACCTACACACCTATTATCTACCCAACTAACCTTAATAAAAAATAATTAAAAAAAAATAAATATAAAAAAAAACAAGCAAAAGCAATAAGAATCGGCATATATATTATGCAAAAAAATGTAACAAAATAATAATTAAACTTTTTATGCATATAGTCATTATTATTACTCAATCAGATGACTTTATTAAAACAATTGAAAAATATATGAGAATCCGTTCGCCATCGATTCAAGCTCTATCTGTTACAATTATATGAATTCCTAAGTCAATGTTACTATTAAGAGTTCTTTATAACTGCCCTACACACTACCTACCACCGTAACTATTAAATAATCCTAATATAAAAGGAGTTCACCCAGAAACTACTGAAAAAATTTCTTATAGCTAAGAAGAGAATTGGTTGCACAATATGATATCTTTATAAAGGGTCATTGTACTAATATTTTAGCCACGAAGCCTATAATCTATTTAGCAAATATCTATGTACTACTACTAAAAATTTGACAGAAATATTTGCTAAAATATTTTTTAGTGAATTTTAAACAAATATAATATAGCATATACTCATAGGCTGATAAGTTGATAGAAGTATTTGTTAAAATGCATATTTAAAATCATCAATAATAATTTTATAACAAATATAATATAGCTTATACTTATACGCTAATTATTTAATAAAATAAAATATAAAGTCATAAGTAAAATAATTTAAAATAAATGAAAAATTTAAAAATAAATATAACAAAGCTTATTCTTACCAGTTAATAACAGTTGTCAAAGAGCCTAAAAACACAGTTTTTGTACTGCTTTAAAGTCCCCACACTGCTACTGCAGCCTCAAAGCTTAGCTACTACAAAAACAAGATTTTACACCAACACTACAGTCATAGATCCCAAAGACTAAGGTCCTTCAGCCTCAGAACCTAATTCTACAAAAACAAAGTTCTTGCACTGCTGCTGTAGCTGCAAAGCTTAATAGATACAAAACAAGAGCAAAATAAGTTTTCATATTATTAGCATAGTCAAAGTGCCTGAAATTACTCACCAATATAGCTTGTCTTACTAGTTGACCAACAAGTATTTAATTATTCAAGGGTTACAGCCAAGTGGAGACAATAGAGCCAGCTTCCTACAAGGCAAGCAATAGTGAAGAAAAAGATAAACTCCTTTTCTAAAAATATCTGCCTTTAAATATACTGCATAATATCTTCCCCTTCCAACTCACTGATCTAAATCACAAATTGAACCATATAAAAAACCATTACTTTATTACTAAATAATATTATATCTATTCACTACTACACAATCATATGCAATCATAAACTAAACTAAAAAAAAAACCTAATCTAATAAGAACAATACAATACCTATTATAGCCTATAAAAGGCTAAACCTAGAGTTTAAGCATGTAATCTACAAAGTCATCTGATTTCACAATAATGAACACTTAGTTACTTCATTAACAAGCTATTCAAAATCTGTTTTTAATTACACTCAACTTATTAATCAGGTATGTGTGAGAATTTTTTTAACAATACCTGATAATAAGCTACTTCTGCATTAAGCAATAAAAATATTTAAACCATCTATAACCCGAAATTAAGCTATTCTTAATTTTTTTGTCTAAAAATCATTCAAAAAAAGATAGCTTATTTTCAGCAATATACAGTAATATTAATCTAATAAAAATTATTGGCTCTATATTTACAATATTTCTTTTAGCAATCTATAATTTAATAGTTATTCGCCTATTCTAATATAAATATATTCTATTTTTAGAGATCTACATATATTTCTCACAGTGATACAAACTAAAAAAAAAAATTTTATTTGTAGATCACAAAATTATAGATAACGTGAAATTTGTCTGTATTTTTTAAAAGATTGCCAATAATTGAAATTTTGCTAAAAAAAAACTGCTTTTTATATTCTAATAAAAAACATTTTTTGCAAAATTCTACTATAATCTTTGCTCTTTCTAACCCTAAAATGACTTTAATTTTAACTCTAAAATTAAAGCAAATAGAATGTTTAAGTAAACCAGACATAAGGGTACTTTATCTACTTTGCTAAGTACCCTTATGTCCCACAAATCTAGTTCTCTGATCAAAATTTAGATATTTGATATTACAGATAAGAAAATTTCTAGACACCTACTATTTACATGATTTTGTACTTACTGATTATTGGTATATGATATACTAATGAGTAGATACATACATAAGTATACAAGAAAACTTTATTGCACAAGCAGTCTCTCAAACCCAAACCTGCCAAAATTGATAACCTGTCAAATCTAATAAAAAATTAATCTACCAGTTCATAAATCTAGTAGTTTAAATGTTTTAAACCTAATGACCTGATAATACTAATACAATTGTTTACTATACATATTGGTTTTGATAGGTTCAACAGTATTAACATTAAAAGATTAAAATTTTTTTATTTTTTTAAATTTTATTATATGAATATTTTGGACGATTATTGATTTTAACAAAAAAGTACTGTTGAACCTTTCAAACATGATCCTGCTAAAATCAATAACTTGTTAAATCTGATAGAATTAATTTATCAAGTTTGCTTTCTCTATATAAACCTAATATTTTTGAATTTCTCAAAACTGATATACATGGTAAACAGTATTAATATTATGAGATCATCAAGTTTGAAACATTTAAACTACTAAATTTATAAACTTGGTAGATTAATTTTTATTAGATTTGACAGATATCAATTTTGGCAGGTTTATGAACTTGGATTAATTTTTTATCAGATTTGACAGGTTATCAATTTTGATAGATTCAGATTTGAGAAATTTAATACTGCTTGTGCAATAAAGTTTTCTTGTATACTTATATATGCATCTACTTATTAATATGTTATATACTAGATACAAAATCACATGAATGGTAGATATCTGAAGGTTTTCCTATTACAGATGCTTTTTATTTACTTGTATTAGCTATTTTTGTTATACAAAAATCTTTATTATTTTATTGGTTTTGATCTACCTTGAGGGTTCAGATTGCAAAATATAAGTATATCTCTACACTGTCTATAAGATCTATATACTGCATATATTGCTTTAAATGACCTCTATTTTTGGTAATATTCCTAACTACTGTATAATTATATAATAGATTTAGACAAATAATAATACACATTTAAATAAAATTCTATATGTGAATAGTTAAATAAATTTTAAAATATTTAAAGACAGTTATTAAATTAGCAAAACAAAAGTTTATTAACTTTAAATCCAAAACAGTACTAATAGCTATTTAAAACTTTATGTCAAAAATGTTAGCACAGAAGACAGTTTATTTGAGAATAATTTTTAAATTATGAAACGATAGCACTTTAAATATACCATATTGATTTCTTCGTATAAGTATGAAAAAAAAAGCACTAGAAAGTCACTTTGGAAGGATATAAATACTGATTTTTAAATAGAAGAAGTAAAATAATATATATTTGCTTTATAGGATATCGACCTGTATTTTTGATCTATTTTTATTATGCTACTTCTAGATCGATTTCAAGAATAGTTGCTAAACTAAGGGATTATTATCGAATTAAACAAGTATAGTTTTATTAATTATGTTTATTTGATTGAACATATTAATTGTTTCTTAAGATCTTATAACTGTGAGCTAAATTATCAGCTGGTCAAGAATATGAGCTCAGAGGGCTATTCGCTTTAATTACAGTATATTAAAAGATTCACTTTTTAAGAGCCATTTTGAAAGGATATACATGCTAATTTTCTGAATCAGAAGAAGTAAATAAAGCGTACTTGCTTTATAAGAATCAATTAGTATTTTTAACTTATTTTTATACTTATTACAGTATGTTAGAAGATTTGCTTTTTATGAACAGAGATTTGGAGAAGTAAAAGCACTAACAAGGTCACTTTGTATAGATATATATGCTAATTTTTCGAGTATGAAATGATAAAATAAAAATGCTTGCTTTATAGGACATCAATCAGTATCTTTGATCTATTTTCATTATATTTCTTCTAGATCGATCTCAAGGATAGTTATTGAGTTTGGAATAATTATCGAATTAGAAAAGTATGATTTTATTAGTTTTTGTTTAATTATTTGATCGAACATATTAATTGCTTAAGATCTTGTCTATTTGTTTTAATTATAGTACTTTAGAAGACATGCTTTATAAAAAGAGATTTGAAGAAGGAATAATGCTAATATACTAATTTTTTGAGTAGATATTTGCTTTATAGGATATTGACAGTTATTGTTAACCTATTTTTATTATACTACTTCTAGATCGATCTCAAGGATAGCTACTAAACTAAAGGATTATTATCAAGTTAAAAAAGTATAATTTTATTAATTTTGTTTATTTGATTGAATATATCAATTGTTTCTTAAGCTCTTATGACTATAAGCTAAATTATCGACCACTCAAGAATGTAAACTCAGAGGGCTATTCACTTTTATTACAGTATGTTAGAAGATTTGTTTTAATTAAAGTTAGTGTTCCGAAGTTCAGTTCAGTTCAATTTAGGTTCAGGTTCAAGTTCAATTGAACCTGAACTGAACTTTAAATT
>CAJVQC010000281.1:0-14132 GCA_910592285.1 Racocetra persica | reverse complement strand
AAGATAAAAAAACAAAGAAAGAACAAAGAAAGAAAAAGGAAGAAGGGTAAAATACGACTAAAAAAGAAATTGAGAGAGATTAAAAAACAGTAAGAGATTGAGAGAGATTAAGAGACAGTGAGAGAGAGATTGAGAAAATTAAGAGATAGAGAAAGATTAAAAGAAATTAAGAGACAAGAAGAGAGATTGAGAAAGATTAAAAGATAGAGAAAGAGAGATTGAGTAGTAGTTTGTAAATAAATATATTACTAATATAAGCAACAAGCTGTTTCTTTATAAAAGTAGTGCATATTTATAAAAAATTTATTTTTTATATTATACTCTACTAGGATATATTTTATTTGCTACTTGAGTATAAAGTTAAATGTAATTTGATTTTTTATTGTAAAAACTGATTATGATATATTTTAACTTGATTACAAAGTTGAATATAAATTAATTTTTTTATTGTAAAGCTGATTATGACACATTTTAATTTGATATTTGATTATAAAGTCAAATATAGTTTAATTTTTATTGTAAAGCTAATTATAATATGCTTTAATTTGCTATTTGATAATAAAATTGAATGTGGTTTAATTTTTATTGTAAAGATGATTATGATATACTTTAATTTAATATTTTATTATAAAGTTGAATGTAGTTTAATTTTTATTATAAAGCTGATTATAATATATTTAATTTGCTACTTGATTATAAAATTAAATATAGTTTGATTTTTTTATTATAAAGCTAATTATATGTGCTTTAATTTGATATTTGATTGTAAAGTCAAATATGGTTTGATTTTTTATTATAAAATACTTTAATTTAATACTTGATTATAAAGTTAAATATAGTTTAATTTTTTTTAGTAAAGCTGATTATAATATACTTTAATTTAATACTTGATTATAAATCAAATATAGTTTGATTTTTTTAGTAAACTAATTATAATATGCTTTAATTTAATATTATTATAAAGTAGAATATAGCATGAATTTTATTATGAAGCTACTTATGTAGTTGAATATAGTTTAAATTTTCTAGTAAAGCTGATTATAATATACTTTACTTTGGCAGAAATTTTATAATAAAGCTAATTAAGTAGTCAAATATGGTTTGATTTTTTCTAGTAAAGCTATTTATAATATACTTTACTTTGGCATAAATTTTAGAATAAAGCTGATTATTTAGTCAAATATAGTTTAATTTTTTATATAAAGATGATTATAATATGCTTTAATTGATACTATTATAAATTAGAATATAGCATAAATTTTATAATTAAACTAATTATCTAGTCGAATATAGTTTAATTTTTTATATAAAGATGTTTATGACATGCTTTACTTTGGTATGATTTTATTATGAAGCTAATTATATAGTCAAATATAGTTTGATTTTTTCTAGTAAAGCTAACTATAACGTATTTTGATTTGATACTATTATAAAGTAAAATATGGTATGAATTTTATTATGAAACTAATTATATCTAATTCAATTTTTTATGTAAAGATGATTATGATATACTTTTATTGATACTATTATAAAGTAAAATACAGCATAAATTTTATAATAAAGCTAATTATATAGCAAATATGATTTGATTTTTAATTTTAGATAGAATTCGACTAGAGAATTTTTTAAAATTCAATTCAATTCAATTTTTAAATTTTGACTAAATTTAGATTAATTTATTTTAGAAATTAGCAAAATCAAAGTTAGTTAAAATTTAGTGATCAAATTTTTGACTAATATTAAATCGAATTATTCTAGAAATCGGTAAGGTTGAATTTTATTAAAATTCAGTTGCCAAATTTTTGACTAAATTTAGATTAATTTTTTGATAAGATCAGAAGACCAATGTTGATTAAAATTTGGCTATCAAATTTTTGATTAAATTTAGATCAAGTTATTCTAAAAATCAGTAAAATTGAATTTTATTAAAATTTAATTGTAAAATTTTTGACTAAATTTAAATAAATTTATTAAAGAGATTGGTATGCAAATTTTAGTAAAATTCAGCTATCAAATTTTTGACTAATTTTAAGCCGAATTATTCTAGAAATCACCAAGATCAAATTTTATTAAAATTTAGTTGTTGAATTTTTAACTAAACTTAGATCGATTTATTGAAAAGATTGGTTTGATCGAATTTTAGTAAAATTCTGCTATTGAATTTTTGACTAAATTAGATTAAATATTAAAAAAAATTGGTATGATCAAATTTTAATAAAATTCAGCTTCTAAGTTTTTGACTAAATTTAGTCAAATTTATATAAAAGCTCCAAAATTTTAAAAAAATCAACCAATTTATTACCGAATAGTAATGTAATTTGATCAGGTTGAATTTCTAGTTTTTGACTAATAAACTTCAAATGGGATATTAGTAACAATCCAAGCTTTTAAAAGCAACATATCATAATTGTTACTAACTTGTACAGGTAAAATTAATTTTAAATATGAATTTCTTGAATATATACTATTATTTTCTACAAGTTTATTGCACCAATACTTTTGAATATTCTCAAATATATTGGAGCAATCATTTGCAAGATGAGCTTTCAAACTACATAATTTACCTCTTGGCCAAGACTTGTTACAATAAAAGCATGTAGCTTTATAATGTTCAGGATTTACTTGTTCACCTTTTATGAAATAACTCTATACTTCATCAAATGTAAGACCACCTTTTTTGGCTTTTTTCTGTAGTTGTTTAGCAAATTCGTATGGCTTAGAACTATTATTCTCATGGATGCATGAACTAGATTCTGAAACTTCATTAGCATAATCATGTAAAGGAACTTCCTCATGTAAAGGAACTTCCTCATGTAGAGACATTTGTGTGATTTTCTTTATTAAGTTTTAATTCATTAATTATTTACAATAATATTTAAATGAAAGACAATTAATTAGACTATAATGATAGGTGCAAAAAGATTTATGTCACTGGTTATATTCTGCTGTAAAGGCATGTCAACATGTCTTTACAATAGAACTTAATCCAGTGACATAAATCTTTCTGCGCCTATTAATTGGACTTTAAAATAAAGACTAGGCTTCTTATTTACAGTGATGCCAATTATACGTTGATTATATCATTTGTCTATTACATCAGCGATGTGAAACTTTTGTGTTTTATTACAATATTAACAATACTGATGGGCTTTTATAAATATATCGCAAAATTCCTACATCTCTGCCAACGTCAGTTGCAGAAATTTCTCTAGCCCTATAAAAAATGTTGTTCCGTATTTATTATTCCATGTTTTTTCCATGAATGTTTCGTTTTCATGGAATTTATAACCTTAAATTATTGAAATTTTCATCTCCCTAACACAGATATCCGTAAATGCATCATTTTCATAGAATTTTTATGGAGGCAACGGATAAATAGTGGAAATATTCAGATAAAATTTTTTATAGGGTAATTATGTCAGTTATATTAATTACGGCAAGCATCTTAGGTTACGTCGATTATATCAGTTATGGCAAACGACAACTAATACTACTTGCGTCATTACAACACTTTTGACTTAACGACGCATCAAGTTGACGTATCCATACGTCTTCCAATTTCTGCACCTATACTATTTACCATCCCTGGTTAACTAATACTCGGAAAACATGTATATTTAATAAAATTCTAATTATCCATTACAAATAAATTGGTTTTATCCCTAGTTCTAGTTAATGCGAGATCAAATATCGTAAATTTTTTAGTGATGATTTCATGTTTTAGTCCAGGAAGAAGCATAATAGATTTCAATTTATTTATTTAAATTTATTAATTTAGTTATCTTTTAAATCTTTAGTTAAAAATTGCACATGTGGACGGCTTCACCCAGTTTCAATTAATTAGATCTTGATATATAATATTTTAAATTTACTTAGCATTCACCAGAGGTGAAATTCACTACATTATGTTTTAATTATTATTATATGTGATCTATATAAATTTTATAACTAAAATTGAATTTTAGGGTTAGGAACTAAGGCTTAAATTAAGGTAAAGGGTAGGGTTATTATGTACTGGACATTTTTACTTAATATACTGAATACTGATTATCAAAGCCGCTTTCGAGAAATAATATACCCGGTGAAATTTCATCTCAAGTGAACGTTAAAATCATCCAATTAAGTAACTTATTTTTTAGACCAAATTTTTAAATTTTCAAATGTTAAGTGAAAAACTTATATTTGAACCAAAATTTTTTAAAATTTTAATTATAGTAATTAAAAAAAAAAATTAAATACTGTTGGATCTCCCAAAACAGGTCCTGTCAAAATCGACAACCTGTCAATTTGATAATCAATTCTGTTTCTGCCATATAAATCTAAAAGTTTATAACATTTTCAAACCTGACACCTCTCAATACTGATACAACAACACCTGCACACCATATGTATCGGTTTAGGGAGGTTCGACAGTATTCCACTCTACGGTCCTTAATGTTCGCTCGTGAACATTTCTGATGATATTTTTATAATGACGTGATTCCATGAAAATATCAAAAAATTTCACGACTTCAATGTTTGACCGTGCACAATTTTTTGATATTTTTATAATCGTAGTGCCGTGAAATATCTATTACTTATTCCTCGGGAATTGAGTCATCAGTAAAATTTTAATCTGAAATATTAGGGGCATGGAATCATGAAATATTACGTATATGTTATTGCCCACTTCGTGGACAATAACTGATTTATTCCAGGTTCTTTTTATACTTCCATACTATCTTTTTCAAATTAAAGTTGAGAATTTCATAAGTTTAGCTTTCTGCCATCATAAAACTTCTTTCGTTTCCTTTAACCAACAATTTTTACTTTTTGTTAGTAACGTTAATAGTTTAAAATTTCGTATATCATTAAAAAAGTAAAAAAGGATATATAATCAAAAACAAATATAAAAACTCCGGATCTGAAATCTGGGTAATAAACATGAAAAGATAGTATGGAAGTATAAATAAGAACCGGGGAATAAATTCCATTATGTGCCATGAACATCACGTATTACCATGACTTCGCCATGCTAATTCATGATATTCGCAGCAGCCCGAGGAATATCGTTATTAAAATTAAAACCAAAATAATTTATTTGTAACCAAAATTTCTAGAAAAATTTATATTCTATTCTATATCTATTGCAGATTCACATAATAAAAAAAAAAAGAACTACAAATTGCAAATATTATGTAATGCGTATTATTCAATAAGAATGATTCGGTAAACCCGATTTATAAATTGAAAAAACCACATAAACGTCGGCATAGATTATTTAAGCCATAGCTTTCATTGGTTTTTATATACTGTAGTAATTCCGATAACATGCATATGTGCTAACATGTTATACTAATTTAGAAATTCATCTATAAATAATCTGTATGATGAGATCGAAATTCCTATTACTGTATTACAGGTTACGTAATTCAAACATGATCGTGCCGATCTTAATAAAAAAAAGATGGTAGCCGTGCTGATCTTATCGCTGTTTTCAGAATTCTGTGTCCCTACGTTCATACGTATCATACCCCTGCATTTTCGAAATTAGTGATAATGTTGGAGATGCAGGGGTATATCCTAAAAAAATAATCATATAGGGACGAAGAGTTTTGAAAACAGCGATAATGGAGGTTGGTTACCCAGTTCTTTTCGTATAACAAATAATCAATTTTTTAAAGTAATAAACGTTATACTATGGTTAGAATTATGATCGCTACAAGACTTAGCTTATGCAAAATCTTACAATGAATTTTTTTTATAAAGCGCAAAAAGTAGTTCTAAGGGCAAATTTTTGAGTTAATTTAATTTTATTGGTATTGTTTAATGTATTTGAAGAGCACTTCTTTCACAATTATACTGGGATATCTTTAACAGAATTCACCAATTAATACAGTTAGACCTCTCTAAGCGCACCCTCTATAAGTGCACACTCTCTCTATCTCTTAATCTTTTTCAATCTTACTTTCTCTGTCTCTTAATCTCTCTTAATCTCACTTACTATGTTACTTAATCTCTCTCAATCTTTTTCTTTCTGTCTTTTAATCTCTCTCAATCTCACTCTCTCTATCTCTTAATCTCTCTCAATCTCTCTCTCTCTGTCTCTTAATCTTTCTCAATCTTTTTCTCTGTCTTTTAATCTTTTTCAATCTCTCTCTTTCTGTCTCTTAACCTCTCAATCTCTCTCTACCTGTCTCTTAATCTTTCTTAATCTTTCTCTCTCTGTTTTTAATCTTTCTCAAACTTTCTCTTTTTGTCTCTTAATCTCTTTAATCTCTTACTCAAAATTTCTTGAAAACAAAATGCAAAAGATATTTTAAAAACCATTAATCAAGATTCATCTAATTTAGCTACTCAATCATTATCTACTTGATCTATAGAATATGTATAACTGTTAATTGCTATCATCAAAATATAATAGCAAATTAGTTGATTCTTATACAAAAAATTAATATTTTTTAACTACTAGCCAACAGTTACCTCAAACAGAATTCAATAAGTTAAAGCAATTAGCTCAGGTTGTTTCAGGATTAAGCAGCCTAAATCAACAATCAATAACAATAATTGATTAAAATTAGATAATAAACTTCAATCTAGTTCTGACAATAAACTTCTATCTAGTCTTGATATAGATGATTTGTCATTTTTATCAAGAAAATAATATTAAACATCAACTGCTAAAATAACAACTTTGAATCTAAAAGAACTAGTTACACCTTTGGCAGATAAAAGTAATGATAATAATATTGTGCTAGATTACAACCTAATTATAAACTTTTTCTTTGTTCAAAAAAATATTTGTCTAGATTTAATTTCAAATTAGCATTATACAATTTAAATAATACAATATTGATATGCTCTGAGTATATATCAAAATTAGATAAATAAATATTCATATCATCAATATATATCAAAGCAAATTTCTACAGTTTATTTTTAAGAATATAATCTATTAATCTATATTGCAAAGTATTTGTCAAGCCAAATGGCATTATTACAAATTCATAAAGGCTAAATTTTTTTATAAACACTGTTTTTTCTTAATCCTAGAGTTCATTTCAACTTACCAGAAGCTACTAGCAAAATCTAATATTATATACTATACTAAATTTTTAAGAGCTTCTAGAAGTTCATTTATCTAAGAAAAAGGGTAACTATTACACTTCATCCTTTTGTTCAATAAAAATCACTGCAAAAGTAAAGTTTATAATATTTTTCTTTACCAACATGACCAGTGATACTTACAAACTATTTGATGATTGTATTAATCTAGCTTCTTTTATTTATCAAATTTCTTGGCTGATGAATTCATGTTCAACTCTAGAGATGGAGTAGAATCTTTGTTTGATTGAGAGACCTTTGTTTATATAGACTTTATATTATATGATTAATATTTAACCCAACTTATACAATTTATATACAAACAGATTTTAATATTTTTTAATACTTCTAGTATTTGTTAATTTTGCTTTACCAATATTTAACCTATAGATTGAATTTTTCATATTATATAAAAAACATATAGCTAATCATTCTACTGTATTTCTTTACAGTACAATTAAAATGATTATATCTTTTTTTATATATAACCACAAATTTTATTAGACTTCTTAATTATAAAATGAAGCTTATAAAAAAATACTCTTGATTAATCAATGCTTTATTATTATTATTATTAGTATTTTTATTACTATTCTCTAAATTTTTACTATTGTCATTATTATCATTATTAGAATCAACTATTGTTTTTTTATTTTTCTTTTTTGATACTTCAATGCTAGTATTCTTATCAAGAATATTAGTGTATGGTTTTACTAGCATCTAAATCAAAGACAAAATCTTAAAGCTAATTGGATTATACATTTGTGCAGATCACATTTTTTTATGACACTAATTTTGGAGATCAGTTTTCTTACACATGACTCTAATTTGTCACTTTAGCTTTTATAGACTGTTTTTGTAATAATTGCTACATTTTTCTTGATTAGATGATAATCATATATAATTGTGACAAACTGTTATATATATATCTATTAGTACCAGTATGATTACATGAAATGTGAGAGAGATTCTATTCAACTTTTTGGTCTTGCCTAGCAAATTCTAAAAAAATCCTATTTTAAAAGGGTAATAATTTTTATTTATCTATTTTTAGAAGTTAAGATTTTTACATACTGTATTACATAATTCTGCATATGTATATATCACTTATTATAATGAAAGCTAACATCACTAATTATTTCAAAATTTATCTAATTATGATACAAATGTTAATGATCAATTTTTATGCTATTTACAAAATTTAATTTACTGATAGTTATTTTACTGACACTTATTTTGTAAACACAACATTTACAAAAATTAATTTATTGATATTCTGGGACACCTAAAAATTTTTTTGTTTTCCAAAACCTTTTTAATCCTGTTCTAAGAATTATCTAACTTTTCAGAAACCACTTTGCTGTCTTCATAGTGAAGTCTTAAAGTCAACAAAGTAGTTTTTGAAAAGTTAAATGATTCTTAGAACGGGAATGAAAAGGTTTTAGGAAACAAGAAAATTTTTAGGTGTCCCAAAATTTATGAAACAGCCATAATTCATTCAATTTATTGATAATTAATTCACTAACAAAGTAATTATACCAGAATTATGGTTAAGGTTAGTGATTAAGCTTGTCAATAAATTGAATATTAGTAAATGAAGCTTGTGGTAAATTATAGCTATTTTCATAAATTCTGGGACATCTAAAAATTTTTTCATTTCTGAAGCCTCTTTGATCTCATTCTAAGAATCATCTAACTTTTCGAAAGCAACTTCACTGTCCTTAAAACTTCAATATAGTAAATCTACCCTAGTGGCAATCATGTTTAAGATAAATAAAAAACTATTTTTTGGTATACAGCTTTTTTCGTCTTCTTTTGTCACTTTTTTGATGCTTTTTTTGTTGCTTTTTCGGTACTTCTTTCATCACTTTTTTGGTGCTTCTTTTGTTATTTTTTTGGTGCTTCTTTCATTGCTTTTTCAGTATTTCTTCATCATTTTTCAGTTGCTTTTTTTGTTATTTTTCAGTACTTCTTTCATTGCTTTTTTAGTGCTTCTTTTATCATTTTTTTGATGCTTCTTTTATCATTTTTTGGTGCTTCTTTTGTTATTTTTTTGATGCTTCTTTAATTGTGTTTTTCAGTACTTCTTTGGTGTTTCTATAGATGCTTCTATTGTTGTTTTTCATTGCTTTTTTAGTGCTTCTTTTTGGTATTTTTTTTGTCATTTTTTATTGCTTTTTCAGTGCTTCTTTTTCAATTTTTCAGTACTTCTTTTGCTGATTTTTAGTACTTCTTTTGTTGCTTCAGTGCTTTTATCATCACTTTTTTTGGTACTTCTTTTATTATCTTTTCTCATTATTTTTTGGTGTTTCTTTTGTCATTTTTTGGTATTTCTTTTGTCATTTTTTTGGTATTTCCTTTGTCACCTTTTGGTGCTTCTTTCATTGGTATTTCGGTACTTCTTTCATCATTTTTTTCAGTGCTTCTTTTGTCATTTTTTGGGTTCTTCTTTTGTCATTTTTTAGTGCTTTTTTTAGTGATTCTTTTGTCATTTTTTGGTGCTTCTTTCAGTACTTTTTTCATTATTTTTTGGTGCTTCTTTGTCAACTTTTGGTGCTTTTTTCATCATTTTTTTAGTGTTTCGTTGTTTTTTGGTACTTCTTTAAGTGCTTCTTTTGTTATTTTTTGGTACTTCTTTCATTGCTTCTTTAGTTATTTTTTTAATGCTTCTTTCATTATTTTTAGTGCTTTTTTCATTATTTTTTGGTACTTCTTTTGATGCTTCTTCATTTAAAGTTGGTGCAACTTGCATCTTATAAATATGTAGATTTTTTTAAAACTTAAGGAATATCTTGACAAATACTTAACCAAATATGATAAAATTTTAAGAATAGCATATATATTTGCTATTTCTATTAATATTGAATAGTATATATATATGTGCTATTTGATATTTAATAAAAATAGTACTAGCAAAAAGGTTAGTCTGGTTAACAAGCCTGAGCTTTTTTAGAATTAACTCTGGGCTATAATTTTTTCATCAACCTGTATTATTAAATTAAAGTTATAAATTTGAAAATAATAATTAAAGCCTAAAATATTGAAAACAAGATATATTTCAAAAATATCTAATTGTATCACATATTTCTGGTTTTAGTATTACAGCATCATACAGCTATTCTAATTATTAAAACATAATCATCAATATTTACTAGCTTGCAATATTTAGTTAGAACTTTGATTTCTTTACTATTATCTATAATTGTAAGTTTATATGCTTTCTAATCTAGCTTTACTTTGTTTTTTTATCCAATTGTTTTCAATGATAGCAGTATAGTTTGTAGTATCTGTTACAATAGCTTTCAAAATAATAGTTTTTTACTTATAATTATAGAAAAATAATCAACTTCACTTAATTACAATTTTGTTCTCTATAAATTTCAGTTATTAATACAGTTAAAAGACAATAAATTGTAATTCTAGCCTTTTTCAAGAAACTTACAAAGATGATATAGTTTAAAGATCTATTATCTATAATTAAGATGATTGGCATATTGCTATATAAGCTTCACGATATATTGATATTATATATTTATTATTTGTTTAATCTAACTGAATATTAACAAACTTCAACTTCATAATTCTTCCAAAGTATAGTTTAGAGCTTTTTTTTATACCAAGCATAGTTTAAAATAGTTGTGCATAATTATATTAACCTTTTTACTCTAAAATCTGATATAATCAATGCTAATTATCACAAGAGTATCAATTAGCTTTGTTTTTTTTATTAATTTTTAGCTTTTTATTCATATAGTCTACCTTTTTAGTAGACTTATTTTAGAGTAGAACCTTAACTTCTTCAAGATTATTATTATCTTTTTATTATTGTTTTGCTAAATAAGCTTCTTTAATCTTTCACACCAAGAGATTTTTGACAATAATGCATACTTACTCTCAAAAGATGCATTCTTTAGTATAAATATTAAAATTATTCTCATCTTGAGCAATTATCACTTGAGTTCATAATTTACTGAAGTACTACTACTATTTTTAATATGGCTTCTATTATCAAAGTTTGAAGCTTGTTGGGCATTTCTATAATTATCACTATATTGAACTATATTTGAGTACTTATTTGTGTAGTAACTTGATTCTTAGCAGAAAAAACAGATAAATTTATAGCTACTTCTGTTTTGATAGTTTTTACTAATAGTAGAGTAATTATTATTATTGTTATTATTATTGCTCTTTACTGCTGTTGCAACTTTTTGTAGTATAGTAATTATTTGGTCTATCAAATCTCAAAACTTTATATTTAACTTTAGGCTTACTAGTAACTAAGCAGTATTGACTATTGTACTAATATATAAGATAGCAACATTAATTGTTGCTATGGTTGTTATATCTATTATTGCTATAGATAGGATAGTTAAGATAAAGAACTTAGCATATTATTATAGATTGCTATAAATCTATATATGGGTATTATCAATAAAAACAGTCTATTCTTACAATTTTTTAAAAATTGAGTTTTTATTAAATTCATATAAATTTTGATATAATTAATATTTTTCAATTATAAATGAAAGTTGATTTGCATAATAAAAAATCAAGATAATATAAAAGAAATAATTATATAAGGCTATGTAGTGTTAACACATTATAAGATTAATCGATAATTACTTGTTATCTTTAATTAATCAAAATCATGATATTTGATTAATCCTGGATCAGTTTGAAAATTAAAACAATGATTAAACTCAATTATCTTAAAATAGATTATATATAAAATTAGGCTGTTTCTATTGATAAAATCTCATATAACTAAATTTTTTTCAAATATCATTTCACATATTTATACTTTATCAATTGCCTTTTGTAAAGTGTTGAGTATGAATAGACAAAGAGTCAAAGACAAATCAGAATTGAGATCTTATACATATATCTGTACTTTTAAAATTTTTGAGTATTGGTTATCTACTTTTATTACTCTTCGAAACAAGATCAATAAATCTATTATATATTAGTTAACTATTTTTTTAACACATTGTCTTCTTGTCAAGAGTTCTGTATTTTACTATATTATCAAAACATGTGTACAATAATTAGAGTAAAATTAATACACAAAACTTTGTTTAAGATTAAATTCGTTGTCACAATATTGTAAGCCCAGTTTCTTTATCTTTGATATTCTTATTAAAATGTTACAAGTCCAGAAAAATAAGTGCTAACCACAAAAGTTTTTTGGTTCCCACTATATTGTTAGCTTCAAATACTCTATTAACAGTTTTCAACCACTCTATAAGGTCTTGATTGCTACTTGTAAAAACCAATATATTTATAAAGTAATATTCTTTTATTTCATGTTAGGTTCCTTGTTGTCTTGCTATAAGGTTTATTATATACCAAAGAAGTTGATTTCAGAATAGTTGAATATGGGTTTGGTCTATCAGAGGATTAAAATTATCTACCAGGATAGACTCTTCTTATGAATTATTGTCACTTTGCATAGGCCAAGTATCCTTGTCATCTATTATCATTTATTTAATTTACCAGATATCTCCAGGCATTCATATTATCCAAAAATAAAGCTAAATTGTTATTTGCTTTTATTGTTACTTGTTATTATTAAATTGATTTGTTTGTCCCTTTCTTTATACTATAGTATCACTTATAGTATTGTATTAATGTTCACATATTTATTGTCTTGATCTACTAATATTTGATTCCAGGTTATTATTGCATAGATACTCATCAATTTATTTATTAATTTGTGTATTTATTCTTTTTATCATTCATTTGTTCATCACGATGTTTGATTATGTTTCTTATCATCCATTACTAATATATTCTTTGATTTCTTATTGTCTTTGTAATTTTAATTCAATACAGAACAGATCCAACTTTTGTTTAATTTATTTTACTACAAACAGAATTATTTAATTAATTTTTCTTAATACTAACAAATTATTTAAAAGTTTCCTTAACACAAGCCAACTGGCTTTTGTTCCATGTAATTATTGTTAAAATTTTTAACACAACAATTTTTATTTACTTTTTTCTTTTAATTTATCTATACAATCAGCACCATAAATATTACGACCCAATTTAGCTTAGGGTCATTAGCATTAATATAGGAAACCAATTGCTTATTATCAGACACAAGGCACCTTAAAGTACTAAACAAATTTCTTTTTATTGTGTCCCAGACATTAAAGTAACCAATATTCTTATCCAACTAACCAACCTAGTACATTCCCAACACACTAAAACCCAACTCAAAATGCCAAAAAGACTAAAAACAATTAAAAACAACTAAAGAAACTAAAATACATAACGTTTTATATATATCTATGAATAAACTCTAAAATAAGCTATAGTCTACTTAAGTCTAATTAAAGTATGCTTTATACTTCGCATAAACTATTAAAACATTACACGAAATATCTTCCCCAGTATCACCACCAAAAAGTTACTGTCACGTGATCTTGAGTAAAATTCTTTAAAGCTTATTTAGGTTTGGGTTAGGGTCTATGTTAAGGTTTGGTTTAAAGGTTTTAATAGCAGAATCGCTCAAGAAAAACGCAAAATCTCGAGTTACAGGCGATTTTTGAAAAACGAACGTTTGTTTTGAAATTTTCTGATTGTGTAATGTTACACCTGATCTTGAAATCTGATTGTTTAAAATCATGTGACAGTAACTTTTTTGGTGGCGATACTGGAAATAGTTTATAAAAGTATAATGAAAGTATAATAGTAATTATACATAAAAACGCAGCACTTCATTTATTTTCGCCCGTATTTGGAGGTAATCGAAGCCAGGTAGTTTTAAATTGATTACTAATCAATTTGTAAATTAAAAGTCACGTGAACGTATAAAATACTACAAGGCATTCTGTATTTGGTAATGCAGTGTCACTTTTATATGTTACATATAATTAGGGTAGCTGCGCAGTGTGTGACGCGGTGCAGAACCAGTACGATCAGTTACGCAATTGTGAAAAGCTCAAGGAAATCAATTTACCTATTCTCTTTTTTTTTTTTTCTTCTATTATTAGTTTTAGTTTTTTTTTTGCTTTAGTAATTTTTTAAAAATTTATAAATAAAAA
>CAJVQC010000280.1:0-14134 GCA_910592285.1 Racocetra persica | reverse complement strand
TTAAAGTGTATCTAAATTAACAAATAACTTATTTGTCAATCCAGTTATAGAATTTGCTTTACTCTCGCTATATGAATTCTGTAATAAATAGTAGTCAGAATTATTTGTATCAAATAATATTATGTAATTAAAACTGACAAACAAGATTTAATGTAATATGTGTAGCCTAAATTCCCTTCTTAATATTGACGTTAAATACTAATCAACTTTGAATGCTGTTACAGAAAAATTTCTGCGCCCATGATACGAATGTATTACCTCATTTTCTAACAATAAGATAATTATATTTTTATAACTACATTTATCGATCATGGGTGCAGAAATTTTTCCGTAACAACGCCTTTAAATGTAATCTTACAAATAACATATAACATAGATTAAAGAACCTCCTTTGATAATACCCCTCAGGGTACTAAGGGCGAATTAAGTGCACTTTGGAATGTGGTTTCTTAAAGAAGATTAATTACATTTAGAATGTATAAAATATTACTGCGAGATGCATATAATGCAACTTACACCCCTTACGTTGACCATACTATCTCTCTGACTATAATACCCATATGTATAGCTTAAATTGTAAAATACTCTGGGTATTTTAGTGTATTTTAGTCTATGTTGTATGGTAATATCAACTTATAAAGTTTAATTCGAAAATGTAAGAGGGTCCCAACCAACATGACGTTACTATGATCATGGAGTCTAATTTTAAATAAATTTACTACTTTACATATATATGTATATTCTAAGTAAATGCGTGGATATTATTTAATGAAGAAAACTTGAAACACATAAGACTATGTATGCAAAATTTAATTTTTGATAAAGTAGGTTTAAAATTTTTGTAAAAAATATCTATATTATATATACGGTTATAGAACAATTTAAAGAAAATCTAGAATATTCTAATCAACATTTTGTTACTATAAAAGAAGTGATCTACATCGTCCAAATTTGGTATATTCCCTGACTGTATTATCTCAGTTTATCTTTCTTCTACAGATATATCAAAAAAGACTTCTACTCAAATTCTTGTTATTAATTGGATTCAGTTTGCTTTACAACACAATCTTCATCCTATTATCCTTGAAGATTTCAATACACATAATTTCAACTTTAGTTCGTTAGCAAAATATAGACTCATAAATTTTTTACACTATTCTAATATGTATGATGTTGATGCACATTTCAATAATACTTACTATACATGGTCTAACAATACTTATTCTAGCAGAATCAACTATATCTGAACTGATCAGTTTAATATTCAGTTCCTTTTGTCATATAAACTAGATACTAGTAATACTAATACTCGTAGTAATCATCTTATACTTAATACATTATAGACTTTTCCTAATGTTTATAGCAAACCTTCTCATTTGTATACAAATATTAGCCACTATATATTTAATTACAAAGTTATAACCTCAAACAATTAGTCTGAGTTTTTAGATTTTCTTATAACAAAACTTAATCAACATCAAATACTGCTATCACTACAAACTTCTGAAAGTATCGATACTATATAGCATAAGATTGAATATTCTATTATAAATATTGCTATATCAACTATTTCAAACAAAATTAGCTATAAATACAGCTATAATCACAAATAGACCCACATAGTACACAACTATATTTATCTTTTAAAAAACTCAGACATCTAATCAAAAATCTTAAAAATACTAATACAACTTTAGATATCTCTTTGATTAACTCACAAATTCAGGATATTAACTTATGATCTCAATGTAATCTCCAAACTTTTCTAATTTCAGATTCTGCTCAAATTCTAGAATAGATAAATCATACTTAGGATATATGGTGCCAACTATATCAAGCATGCTATACTAAAAACTCCCTTCTTCTTCATCAACAAATCTAACAAGCTTCTGAGAAGAGATGTAAGACTCTTGTTAGCAAGCTTACACATACTATCAATAGTATTCTCAATCACTATCAAGCCCCAATATATTTCTTAAATATTAAATTACCAGATCAATTAATTACTGAACCAACTCTTATTAAACAGCATATTCAACAGCATTTTCATGACTGGACTGCTCATAAATCTATTAATCAAGCACTTTTTGATAGCTCTTGGCAACAAGAATATCTACTACAGACTCATATTGATTCAGACTGGTACAATACTCTTACTTTACCAATTACAAGTGAAGAAATAATCTCAATTATCTTTAAACTTCCAAATAGTAAAGCTTGTGAACTACTGGCATTAGCTACGAAATGATCAAGCACTCTGGTCTAATATGTTTACAAGGTCTCACTGTTCTTTTTAATCTTTGTCTTACCCAGGATCAAATCTCAAAATAATAGAAAAAAAGCAGAATATTTCCAATACCCAAATGTAATACTTTTGATAGTGACCTTAATCTTATTTGACCAATTAGCTTGTAGAATATATTCGCAAAATCTATACTAAAATTATTACCAATTGACTCAGCACTGTATTTCAAAAACACCCTATTCTATCACCTTTTAACTATGTTGCTCTACCTGAAAATTCTATTACAACTCCTATACATATCCTTAATAACTTAATTAAGGATGCTACATGTAATTATAAAGATATATAGCACTTGTCTCAAGATATGAGTAAGGCCTATGACTCTGTTAATCTCTTTCTACTCCAACACTTACTTGCTCAACTTGCTCTACCAACTTCTATTATTTAAACTATAATTAATATTTTTACTGACCATTACAATCAGTTCATAACTAATCTTGGACTAACTCCTTTCAAAATAGTATTGATCAAGGTGAAACTATTACTCCATTTCTCTGAAGAATATATTATAACCCATTTATATCATATATCTACTTCCAGTTTTCTAGATATACTATATAAACATCTTGGATCACTAGTCTCAAGAATAGATTATTCAATAAACTTCAAGCTAGATGTTCAGTACTAGCCTATATGGATGATACTCTTTGGCTAGCCTTCTCACAAAATAAATTATTACAAATACTCTCTACTGTCCAATCATTTTACAATATAGCTAATATACAAGTTAATTCTGCTAAATCTTTTCTTTGTATCAATAACCCTCCTCTCTAGTATACTCCTATTATGTATAATCAACACTCATTATCCTTATACTCACCTCATATTCCTTTTAAATTTCTTGGATACTGGTTCATACTCAATAACAAATTCTCAAAACAAATACAACTTATTATTGAGGAATTACTACATCTTATTCAAATTGCAGATACTAAATGCATCACTGACACATATGCTCGATATATCATTAATACTGTTATTATATCAACTATTGAATACCGACTTCACAATCTTGTACTTAGCCAACTTTTACATCATATTAAACTTGTTAAGCACAAAGCTAAGCTAAACCATACAATCTCTACAAGTACTCTTCTTCATCTACAACTTTATAATATTCACAATATCTGGGATATTCAACTTCAATATTACAGTTAGGGATTTTGCCAAATATAGACAATGTAGATCATACCTTGTATGGTAAAAAAATATTGATCACATGATTCTAGATCATTTAGTTGTACAAAAATCATGTGTAATTGACCAATCAAATTTAACCACAACAAAATTTATTTATTAATTAAAAGAAGTTAGTTATAATTTGCCTTTTTTATAATGGCTTATTGCGAGAGATCAAATAGGACCATTTAAAGTAGATATCTTATATTAGCTAATCGAATATCGTTTAATATCGAATAAAAAATAAAATATCAAATGATCCTACGGTGAAAAAAATATTATACAGCCAATCAAATTCATAAAATAACACAGAGATAATTCTAGAATACTGTATGATTTCCTAATTTAGTAAAATCCCTGACTGTATTATATTACTAATTATATCAAGCAAATTAACAACCCTGATCTTCTAGATACCAGCTTCTGAATTTATCTTCAACAACTCCAAAACAATTTTTGGTTATCTACAAATATTTTAATACATTCTAATCTTATTATTGATGATCCTAACAAAAACTCAACCAACTTTAAAATTCTTAAGCTTTTTAATTATCTTGGTATATCAATTACTCACAATCTAATTTATGAGATTTTATATACTTCCCAAGAAGGCTCAATATCTCTTGAATCAATATTTTCATCACATCTTAACTATATATCTTTCAAGAAACAACTTTGCAAACTTTATCTTTTCTATTTAGATCAACTTTCTATATATAATAATTCTTGTCTCCTTAGCTAGAAGTATATTGCACCAAGATTTTGTAAAATTTCTAGAGAAAGAAAACCTCTTTGGTTTACAACCCTTAAAGATCTAGTATTAAACCACAATAGTAACAAAACATTTTATGAACAATATAAACTTCTTGATATTAATTACTATAGCTTTTCTACTGGTCACTTTTCTTTAAAATCAAAGCCATAGCTTATAACTACTATTGAGGACCAAATAATAGTAGGCAAAGCAAGAAGATAGATCACTCCAACTGGTCTTGTCCTTATTACATACTGGCAATGCTCCTTTTTACCACAATTTACCAAATTATATTCACTCAACCTATTAATTTTAGTATATGTCCTGGCTGTTCTCACAATTCTAATCTTATTACCAATAAATATACAATATTTATTCCTATTAATTTAGCATCTAGATTTTTCTGCACTTACAACTCCCAAGAAAAAACTATTAAACCTTATACTAATCATTTAGATTTAATATATTCTATTGCAATTCGTCATCCTTTTCATATTCCACCTACTCCCAGTATTTCTTACAACTCTGCTTCAATTCTATCTATATTCGAATCTGGATTTTTTACTAATACACTTTAAACTATCACCAACTCTAATATCCAACTTTCTGAAATTACTTTTATACAGATAGCTTTGTCTTAGACTTTGGTACACAAGACTGCTTTATGGGTATTAGATAGGTACAAATCTATCAGAACAATATATTACACAAATTTCAGGTGCAAATCAAATACTAGTTATGCTTTTTCAAGGCAGAACTTGTTGCTATATTGTCAGCAATCAGTACTGCACCTAGATCTTGTATTATTCATATTTTTACAGACTCATATTCTGTTATTTTCAAATATAATAATCTTCAAAATTCACTACACTTTCTTTCTTCTACAAACACTCCATACTTAATATTATGGTATACCTTTATTAACTTTATTTAATCATACAACCACCAAATTATTTTTCATAAAGTTACTGTACATCAAGAGGATCGATTCAATAATCTTGCTGACCGATTGGCTCATTGCCACCTTATCTCAGACTTTTTTATTCTTAAACCTTATAATATCTATAACCCCAACTATTCTTTTCAATTATATCAATATCCTTTAGAGTTACCAACTCGACATACTATCCGTACTATATATTATTCACATATCTATGCTTTGTGGTCATCACAGTACAGATTTTAACAGTGGTCTCGAATTGCTGCTTATATCACTGGTCTGTTACTTGGCATTATATTAACAATAACCAAAAAATTTCAAATTTTTCACATAGCTTCCAATCTTCTACTCTTAAATCATTTTAAGTTAAAATTTTTCTTAATGAGTTGCCTACTCCTCATATATTGTATAAACGCAATCACCATATCTTACCTAACTGTTATCAATACAATCAAATTAGTATACCACTACATTGGGTTACTTGCTCATCACCTGCACTATTGTACAATCTTATCAATAACTCCCTATGACAGGTTATCAACTCAACATCATTGGATATCTTACCTGAATTGATTATTACAATTTATAATCAAATCAAATATCTTGACAGTATAATATTTTATTACAACCAACGTACTCCATCTATTAACTTTACTTTGTCTGGGCTAGTTTCTCTTGATATTATAAATCTACTCAAGAATATTACTTTATTTACTACATTGGTATCAACTATTACTATTAATTTTTTTTTATACCTTAATTTACAAATTTATCATAATATTTGGATACCTTATTGTATCTCTCATTCTTCAATTTAATCTTCTAATAATGCTATATCTTCTCTACTAGTTTTATCTCTTTCTATCTATTAGTTTTTCAACCCCTACCACTTACTATAGCTAGTACTAAAATTGGATTATAGTATCCTTTATAGATCAAATATCAAACAAATTTAAACTATATAATTACTAATTTACAAATCTAGGTAAGCTATAGCCACTCTAGTTGGTTTAGGCCATAGATAAATTAGTCTGAGTTTTTTTTTTTGCTATCTTAGAATATAAAGTTTAAATAGATTTTTTCTTTGTAAGAATTTTTTTTTATTGTAGAAGAATTAAATTAAATTTTAATAAAGTTAGAGACATAGTCTTACCATTAATATTTAAAAAAAATAATAATAATTAAGTTTAAATAGAGATATAATTATTATAAGATTTTTATATAAAAGGTAATTATAAAATATATATAAGCTATAGTCTAACCTCTTTATAGTTATACTCTCAGTTCCAAAAAATTTTGTATTTATAAAAAATTATATCTGTATAGAGATTAAATCTCTTATATTTTATATATATTTGTTCTAAAAATTATATGTTTATAAAAAGATATGACTATATAGAAAGTGACTGTATAGAGAGCAGACTGTATTTTAACAATTAGACCTTGAATCAAGTTATTAAATTTAGTTTAAAATCTTTTATTTGATTTTTTTTTAATATCAAAATAAGGCATGCTTCTGGTTTTTTATTAATATATACTTATTGATAAATCTTACATATAAATTAATACTAAATTACAAAAACTTAGATTAATTTATCTATGATCTAAATCTATTAGAATAGTCTATTTCTTATATATATATTATCTAACTTTGCATTTCTCAACTAACTATTTCTAGTAACTATATATTTCACTCAAGTCTTACCATTATCAGTAATAATTTTAAATTTGGTATATTAGATATCTGATTCTAATAAGCTCTTAATTTGGTATATCTGCAAATATAATCTACTGCAAATCACCTTATAGATTCTATTAGTACAACTGTAATTAGTGCAAGTGACCTTTCTATAGCCTTATATCTCAAGCCAGAAACTTGCTACCTAATTAAGTTTATTATATAATAGAGTTGGTATTACATTGCCAGATATGCTAATTGGTAAAGACTCTTTCACTTATCTGCTCAGATACTACTAACCTGTATCTCAAGCCAAGTTCTGCTGCCACTGTTGATTTGCTACTTCAGAACTTAATATTCTTTTTCTGATATAGTGATACCAACTAATCTATTTGTATTTTCTTATATAGTATATTATTAAACCATATTTTGTAGAATTAAAGCAGATCTAGGTTCTACTTTTAACTATAGGGCTTGCATTATATTATTAGAAGGTATACCCCAATTCATATTAATTTTTAATTTGAACTCTTATCTATTAGTTGGTGTTGTATATTTTGATTTCTTTTATCATAAACTTCTATATAGATATAACTAGAGCTTTAACTTGGTGTCTTTAAATATATTAAATTAACTAGCTTGTCTCTATAAAATTATTTTTATTAGTTAGTCATTTCACAGTACTAGAGGTGCTTTTAATTTGGATAAAGCCAATCCTTTACTACAGCTCTTTCATATATCCACTACTTCTCTCTCTACTTCAGTTTTAATAGTATTATATTATCTTCCCAAGCAAATACTTAATATCAATTCAGATTAGAACTGATATACATGATCTGTTAATTATCTTTCCAAGCAAGTATTCACAAGTTAGATACAAGAATGTTGGTACTGCCCTAAGTAGAAGCAAAAAGATATTAGTATTGCCTCAATTAGAGAACTTACTTGCATAATCTTTCATAGTCTAGACCTTCTATAATATTGTTATATGTAGCAGCAATACTCTATAATCAGGCTTCTTCTGAGAATTTCTATTTCAGAACTGTACTTGTATTTGAATTTTTTACAAGGCTTTGCATTTTTATTTAATTTTTAATTAGTTTAATAAATTATTAAAACAATTGGTTTAATTTAATAAAAATATATTTTGTATAATTTTGTAAGAAGAATTTAATAATATAAATAAAATTTATTAGATTATTTTAAAACCTATTAGATTATTATTAAATTATTAATTTAAATCTACTAAAATATGCTATTTGATATTATTATTGTTATAAATAAATATTAAAAATATTTTTTTGCTTTAGTCTTTCAAATAATTATATTGTTAAATAATCTATTTTATTATATAGTATATAGGTTTTGTCTTGAAAATCAAATATAAATTATATGATTTACTATATCTTATAACTTAATTTTTAAGACAAAGACTTTATATATTCACAATTAAAAATATTTATACTATATAAGTAATAGCAAAGAAAAACTTTGAATTAGCAATTATTTCAAATAATAATTTATTATACAAAATAATTGCTAGTTTAAAATTTTTTCTTGCTATTACTTATATATAAAATACTATAATAAAACCTTATAAATACATATTCTTAAAACTAGACATGTATGTGTATTTAAAGAAAATGTATATTTAGAGTTTGGCTAATTATATTTAATATAAATTATTATAAGACCATTTAGTATTACTCATAAAAATAGTAGCTACTAATTATATATAATTTAAAATCTAATTACTAACAATCTTGATTACAAATTATTCTTTAATAAAACAATTTTTTTTATATTACTGTTGCTATTGTTTACTTTTAATTTATTTTAAATATTTTGATATATAAATTTAAATAAAAAAAATTTCTTATTATGTTAAAGCAACTAACCAAAGTTTGCATAAAGTATTATTATATTCAAAACTATAAAGACTTTTGAATAAAAAAATTTTATGTATTAAAAAAACATTTATAGCATGCTAAAACTAGAAATTTTTAGAAACAAAAAGACCAAATAATAATTTATTTTATATAGTAAATACTTTTTGTAATTTAAATAGATTATTTCTAATATGATTTTTAGTTTATAAGTTTAATATTATAAATACTTTTTTATAGTTTAAGTAAAATAGATCTTTGTTTATTGGTTCAATATAAAAAAAAATATTTTTTTTGTCTTATAAAATATATATTTATAGTTAACACTTTATATAACAAACTAATGATTCTGAATATAAAAAAAAAGTTTGCTATTCAAAATTATTAAGAAATCACAACTCTTTCTATATAGAACTAGTATAAAATTTAAAATTTTTAGTTCATTATATTAAGTTTATTATAGAGTTGACTATATTTTTAGATATATAATTAAAAAAATTATAAATTAAAAACTTAATTAAATTTGAGAACTTATCTTATCATAATAAATAATAATAATATTTAAAGAGTTAACTCATTAAAATTGTAATTTAAAATTATATATTATTGACAGAATTATTATTAACACATATATTGCAGTATTTTTTTAGTGTTAAAATAACTTTTTGGTCAAGTATATTTTATTATATTAGAATAGTTATTATACATATTTGAAGAGTATATCTAGCTATATCTATACTTTTTAAGTATCTATTACTAGATTCTACACTAGTTGCTGTATCTATAACTCAACTAGAGAGTTATTTATCTAAATCCTCTTCATCTATATACTCTAAGGCCTACATTAATTAGCAACTATTTTTCTAATTCTATAAACTAGTTTTTCTAGTACATATTTACATGATAACTTAAACTTTAAAGTAGATCTTTATCTCTTTATTAATTTACTTCTGGTTCTTTATCTTTAAGATAAACTTGGCAGAGCCTGTAGTATTCTTACTTTATATTGCATCTAGCCTGTGCTTTAGTTTAGTATATACAAACTATAGTCTACTACTTGTAAGTTAGTTTTTCCTATTCAAGATTCTTGTCTATAGTTTTTTTCTTTAATTTTAAATTTTTTTTGGCTTCTAATATATTTTAATCTTAGTTTGGCTGAACTTTGTTACCTAAATCTACTTTTGTCTTTATAGAGTTTATCCAAACTTCAAAACTTACTTTATAGTATATCTCTAGTACTTTAGTAATCTGCTTCCTTTACTCAAACTTCCAATTCAGATAGCCTAGTATGTATTACTTATTTTCCTCTAATTTAATAGTATTCTAGTTGGTGTTAACGATTTTATCTATTCATCTAATAGTAGAGGTTTCAATCCTGTTATTAGACTTTTAAGCTAGATAGTTCAGTAATTATATACTTTTATTCTATATCTAGACAGATACTTTAAAGGGTGGCTAGTAGGTCTTTTATTATTACTATGATATCTACAATTGCAGAAGTTTCTAGTTGGTATAGATATACCCCAATCTCTATATTTTATATAGTTCAATTTATATAGATTCTATTTTCTAGGTCTGACTTTTACAGTAGCTCTATCAAAGATCTGTGCTATTCTTTACTTGGAAGTTGCCAAGCAGACTTCTGTATTCGTAGTTTTCTAAATTTATATAGCTAAGGACTTAATGTAGATTTGTATTAACTAAATACTAGCTTGCATGCTTTTATATAACTTATATATTGTATGAATGCTTTAGACTTCCTAGTCTTTTGATGTGATCGTAGTTACAGATATTCTATTCCAACTGATTTACTAAATACAGTTAACCATAATACAAGCAAAACTTTTAAATTTTTATTACTAGTGGGATTCGAACTCTTAATTGCTACTTGAAAGTAAAAATTTGACCACTTCACTATATTGTTATACTGAATATATTGCAGTTAGTATTTAAAATTCAGATCAAAACCTACTTGCACAAATGCAGTTGTGTCATAGGTTTTAATTGCACAAACCAACTACTAGTTGCACACATGTGCATATAAATTTTATTTTTATATATACATATTATCTCTAAGTGATGCCAATATTATAAAATTACTATACCAAATATATTTTAAATTTTTTATTTAATTTTGAAATATTACAGATATTTTCTCTAACTTTAAACTCATCCTTGCTCATATTTAATGTTTATTCATTTTTCATTTGGAACTTTTTAGATTATCATTATCTATTTCATATTTAGACTAAATTTTGTACAATGAAATTTTATAATTTTTCTTGTATATTATTTTTTGTGCAAGCTTCTTATTTAATTTTAATTGCACACTTGTATATATAAATTTGGACCTTCTCTTGCACAAAAAAAACTACTTGCACATATGCATCTTGTGCAAGATAATTTTAAACACTAATTGCAGTATTACTCATTTAATTATTCAATATTTTTTAAAATTCTCAACTTTAAAATTTTGTAGATTTTATTATATAAAAATAGTTTAGAAATATTGAGTCTATAATAAACTAGTAAATTGCAAATTAAAGATATTTAAAGTTAAAATAAAGTAAAATTATTATAATTTTTTTTTAAAAATATAGTACTTTATGTAAAGCAAATATAGAATCTAAACAACCAAGCAATTGTAAATAATTAGGAAAAAGAAAACAAAATCACCAATGAAGTCAAAAAGAAAAAAAAAACAATCAATTTTGGTTATTAAACTCTTTCCAATTAGTACTTTACAAAATCAAATTAAATTTTAAATTTAATTAAATATTTGAAATTATTTGATCAAATTAATTAATTAATTTGATTAAATAACTTCAAATATTTGAATCGAATTCAAAATTTGATTTGATTTTATAGAGTACTATTCCTAATGATCACTTGAACCAACTAGTACCGAAAGTAAGTTAAAGACTCAAGGTTAGAAGTTAACAACAACTTGAAGTTTTTTGATATAAACTGTTGTTAACAAAGTTTTTAAATATGATACACCAAGGAGCAGGTATTTTAGATGATTTGCAAAAGGGTCAAGCCTTGTTTTCTTTCTTCTTCAGAAAGATTTTCTTTTGCATTTAGTATTCAAACCAGAGGAGTTTTTGGAAACAGCAAGTAGAAAAAAAAACTCAAAAAGTTTGAAGACAGAAGGATATAATGAACTCTTGGAAAAACTCTCTTTAGTTAGAAACTTGCAAAACCAAAATTTTTCTTACTGTTTTGATGCTTCTAAAACTAATTTTTGACAAAAAGTAAGAGATTTGGCTACTCTTTATTAAAAGATCAATATTGTTTACTATTTCTATATTCAGTAATTCTGTAATATGAATATAATAAACATGTAGCTGTATAAAAAAGCATTTATTCTTTATTTGGGAACATGGCTCTGAATATCAAAGATTTAAAAGATTTTTTTTAAAAACTTATATACCAAGTAAATAGAGCTATACAGGAAGAATATGTAGAGTCGATATATTTGTTATACTTTGAAATAGAATATAGATTTAAAGTTGGGGTGATAAAAAGAAATTAAGATATATAGTCTAACATCAATATTATATGCATATAATTTTTAAATCTTGGCACAGATCAAAGTATATTTAGTATTAGTTTTTTTATATTAGCTGAGTTCTATATAATTACTACGATCGTGTAGATAAGTATTCTGGTTAGCAGATACTAATTTGGTAAATAGGTTCTTTAGTTTTTAGTTTTGCATTGTTTTTTCACTTCTCTTTTTTTAGTATATATATTTTCTTATCTGTTTTTTTTTAAAATATCTTTTTTCTTATAATTCTCCTTATTCTATTTGTTCTTCTAGTTAGAAAATTTTTCTTTAGATTAGTGATATATTATAAAGCAGTGATACTGACAAGGTTAGTAGGCATTTACTGTAGACTCTTGAAGTATAAATTTTTAGTAAATTGGAGATTTCAGATAAGGTAAAGATGAACTACTTAGATGTGTCGCATCTAGTCTTTTTTGCAAAACTTTTTATAGGTTCTTGTTAATAAATTAAATAATTCTTTATTAGCACAGGTATATGTAGATTATTAAGTAGTTTAGCTTTTACAGGGATATTTTATACCAATTTATATAATAAAGAAAAGATCACCAAAACAAAAAAAATAAAAAAAAATAAAAAAAATAATACAAAAAAAGAGATCATTGCAAAAATCAGATAACAAAAAAACAGAATTGCAAAAAAAGAAGAATGAAAAAAGGCCTATGAAAAAAAGAAAAGTAAGTCCTAGATTTGGTAAAAAAGAATAGCCAAAACCTAATTCATTATTATATCAAGCCAGCTTGGTTCTTTTGGATAACATTACTAAAAAAATAGTGAGTTTTGACAAAATTGGTAGCTCCCAGCTAAGGATTAGAGAAACCAAATCCTCAGAAAATTGAAAATTAAATATAAAGCAAATTAGCTGCTTAGATGAATCACACCTGGGCTTTAATATCAAGTAAATCTTTATTAGTACAAAAATATGCAAAAATACTATTCCTGATGGATCGGCAATACCGATCTTGATAGAGTTAAAAAAAAATTTATTTGAGTACTGTTTCTGATAGGTTCTAAAAATAAACCCTAATTCTAACTTTTTTTCATTATATAGTATAGTATTTTGGAGGCCTTTTTTTAGAACCCTATCAGGAATGGTATATAAATCGATTTTTTTTCCCACCCTATCAGGAACAGTACCAATGATCTATCAAGAACAGTATTTTTGCCAAAAATATAGTATAAAAAATTTATATTTATTGCAAATATAAAGTTTTAATACTTCTGATTTAAGTAATAAAGGCAGGATTGCTAAAAAAAAAAATAACCAAGCAATATAATATAAAAACTAATATGCATAAAATTTAGTTTGTTATTTTTTAAATATTAAAACTTTAATAGATTCTAAGTAGATCATAAATTTAATATGGGAATGCCCACAGCAAAAGGGGATAGGACTATATATTATATAGTCCTATCTCTCTTTTTTGCTATGAGCATCCTCATATATATTTATAATAGATAATTTAGATTTAAAAAATTTATTTTAATAGAAGACAATTCATCTATCATCTGGAGAGGATCTGTAAATTTTATAAATAAATTTTACTATTAAGCCAAATATGAAGAGATTTCTTCTAAAACTTTTTTTCTTACTAAGTAAATCACTTTTAGGCTTCTAACAAAAGTTGTAGAGCTTATCAAGATATATTTAATAGTGGTGAGAACACTAAAATTGGCCTAGTAGTTCTTGAGAAATCTTTAAAAAACATTTCATTGACATATAAAATTTCTTTAATAGACAATTCACCTATCATCTGGAGAGGATCTGCAAATTTTATAAGTAAATTTTACTATTAAGCCAAATATGAAGAGATTTCTTCTAAA
>CAJVQC010000279.1:0-14139 GCA_910592285.1 Racocetra persica | reverse complement strand
TGACAGTTTGAGGTTCTCTTAGTAGGGGAAGTTTGTAATAAGTAAGAAATTTGTTGTAGCATATTTCCAAGTCATAGGAGTCTATTGATATTGGTAATGACTTGAGTGGATGTTCTTCTAAAAGGTCACTTGCCGTTTTAAGCTCGGTTCTCACAGCTGCGAAGGATTCCATAGTCTGCCATATACGTTTGGTCTGACTATCATTATCTTGGTCCTCCGCATAAATGGACTTGACCAAACATCCACTTATATCATTCTCCTCTAAAAATGGCCCACAAGAAGTGGAGGACATCATAATTTTAGAGGTAGTAGCTGAATTATATACAATTATAGCTCAAATCAATACAAAAAGATCAAGTGAAAACAAGTGGTAGTTGCATATACTAATAATATAATATAGATCACAAAAAGCAAGACCCAAATAGAAAAAATTATACAAATTGCAGAAGAGTTTTTTAAATTTAATGATATACAAATAAATGAAAAGAAATCTAAATTAATTATCTACAATTCATTAAAAAAAAAGGAAGACTGAAAGCTTCTTTTTGGCAACAAGTGCTAATAGAAAAGAAAAAGAATAAGATTACAAGATTTTTCAGAGTATGGCTGAATAACAAATTAGACAAATCTCTAGTTAAGACAAGTGCAAAAGAAATTGTTCATTCAACAACAAAGACTTCCAATCCCAAAAAATTAACTATAGCACAGACAGTATACATTAATAACATGGGTATAGTACCAAAGCTGTGCTATATATTACAAGTTTCCAGATTTAAGCAAAAGGTAATTGATAGTCTCCAAGCTCTTTTACTTTTATTGACCGAAAATAAGATAGGACTAGCAAAAACTACAAACAATTGTACAATTTTACACAAAAGTATTGGCAACTGTAATGCTTTATTAAACAAACTCTTAACAAAACAGATTTTTAGTATACACCTCTAATTAAATATTTCTGGCCCAGAAGAGATATTGACTTTGCTAAGAATATGAGAATAATAGGGTTAATAGAGAACACATAGCATGAAGAGCTACCAGCAATCTGCACACATATTTGAAAAAATAATTTAGCATATTGAACAATGCTAAATACTAGAGAATTATAAATCATGCTAAGGTTTAGAAGCACAACCTTGACAACAGAAAGCAAAGATTACAGATTAGCAAATATACTTAAAGAAAGCTTTACTATGCCAGTAGCTAGAACTCTAAGAAATTAAATCTGATCTCACTTAAGCAACTGCTAACAAGCACAGGAGACCGGTTAATAACCTGGTAGTAGCTAAAGATTCTTAGAAATAGCTCAAGTAAAAAAAAAAAGCAAAGTGGTTTCAAGCAATAGAAAAAAGAGTTCTAGAAGATAAAGAGAAGAAAACCATCAAGATAAAGTTTAGGTTTGAAGATCTGAATACTAAGATGATCTAGGCTATACTAGATTCTTTGGGTGATGATTAAAGAAAGAAAGACTAGATACTGTTTAAAGCACAAAGAACAAAGAAAATAAAAACTCAGTCATCAAGAAAACTTTCAAAAAGAAAGATAAGCAGATCTTAACAAAATATTAGAATGTAGAAAAAAATCTGAATATATTAATAATCAAGTTAAAAAAATATAGTAGTTGCAAGCTTGATCAAGAGAAACAAGAAAATTCATGCAGAGTATTAATAAAGAAAGAATTTTCACAGGGATCTATCATGAAATATATAGATAAACAGAAGAGAAATATTCTCAAAATTGACTAAGAAGCATTCAAAACAACACAATAGCTTCCAAGACCAGAAATATTATCAAATAAAAGAGAAGTATATGAAGTTTATTACTACAATTTAGATATTGAAATCATTAATAAGCAATATATTAGTGAGAAAATGAAGGAGGATCTCATAAAAAAGAATTCTGAAATGAGAAAAAGCCCATCATCTTAAATGGTATTCTATATCAACAGATTCTTTAAAAGTAGAAATACAGCTATATAGAACAAACCAGCCAGGATAGAAGATAGCTAAGTACAAGTTAATAAGAACAAAAACCAAAAGATAAATAAGGGTTATTTTGAAGCAAGAAATTAGCCATCATCGATAAAAGCAAAATTGCTCAGAATTTGGTATATGTTTTTTTTGGTACCAAGTAAAAGAAAGGTAAAATCTATTTGAACAGTGTAGTAGTAATAAAAGGTATAGAAGAGAAAGAAAAGAAAAGAGCAATACAACAAATTTTTAAGAAAGAGAATTATAGTCTAGTAAATAGTATAGTTGATATAATTAGGATTAAAGAAATATAGTTAGAATTAGTAAAAATAAAAGGATATAGTAAAAATAGATAGAATAATTTAGCAGATAAGTTAGCAAAATTAGATTCTAGAATAGAAGATAAGAATGTGATAATAGAGAAATCTCCCAGAAGTCGAACGTCTCTTTGTGTTGGGAAGGTAAAACAGTAAAAAGCCCTACAAGACATTTTATTAAATAGTTTTTTGTTTCTAAATGAGTTTAGACAAAACATCAACTGCAATACAAAAAGAAGAACCAGATAATATATCAGAAATAAATTACTAGCTGATCCTGTAAAGGAAAATTAAAAGTTAGAATGAAATCAGATATACTAGTACAAAGAAAAACTAATAGTTAGGAGTACTGATCAAGTGACTATATGAAAAATTACCAGTACTTAAAATCTTGGCTACTAGAAGACCAGATCTATATAAAAACCTATTTTGTATAATCTGCAAGAAAAACAATAAAGAAGACCAAGTCTATTTAATGAAATATAAGAAGTATGAAGAGAGATAGACTGAATTAGAACAAACTATATCAAATATAGCTTGGGTAGTTCTGTCTACAGAAATGAGAAGTCAGCTTAACAAAGTCAACTCAAGAATATTTTATAGAGCCTAATAAGAGAAGAAAGAATTAGAACAGGAGCTGGTATCCTCAAGAGTTTAATCCAGGAAGAAGTTTTCAGAAAATTATTTGATATTATAAAACTGTTAAAAGAAGCAAAAAATTATTTGAAAATAGCAGTAAACTTAGTATAGAATTTCTTTTATAGGAATATTTGGAGACAAAGATATTTAGCTATTAACAAATGAAAAAAAGAAGAAAGTATAGATAACAAAAAGAAGAGAAAATAAAAATCAAAAGCAAAAGACTCTGGTGCTAATGCAAAGCAGTTACATATGACTACAGAGGAGTTTCTCAATAGTCAAGATTAAACCAAGAAAAAGTAAAGAAAAAATAATAAAAAAAAAGAGAAAAAAAAAAACAAAAAAAATAGCTTTGTTTGTATTGATAAAAAATTATATTATAAATAAAGCAAAACTATTCTGGTATAGTTTTGCAAGCTAGCTTGGTGCAGCCTCTAGTGCAAGTATAAGCCTTATTTAGTGAAGCAAACTGCTCTTGGGTACCTCTGGAAGTAGCTGAGAGATATCAGATCTCTAGTTTAGATAGTTAATATATATATATATATGTTTTGATCTAATAAAGATATTGGTGAGGCTGCTGATAATTTAAAAAAAAAAATTAAATAACTAATTTAAAAAAATATAAATACAATTATATATTCTATTAAACAAAAAATTTTAAAATCATACCATCTTAACCAACTTATTATATTTAAAAAATACAAAGAAAGTCAAATATTTTAAGAAATCTATACAAAACCTTCTAGTTAAGATATAAAAGAAAGACTTTATTAGATTTAATTAAGTTTTTATCTAGTAGCAACCCTCGTCAGACTGCTATTTTTTTCTATCACAATGTATTATTGATAATAATACTCTGGTAGTAAAAAAAATACTGATCTGAAATTTAATATACTGTATTAAAAAAAACTATATACTTATACTGCATATTTTATATTTTACTATCACATCTGAGTGCTACAAAGAAAAAATCTACAATTAGGCTTTTTCTTATATTTTGTATACAATTTGATCTTTATATGCAGTTTTAGAGAAATCTATAATTAGACTTTCAATTATAGTTATTATAGTTTGCTACAAATTATAATCAAAAATCTAATAATAAATTTTCTTTGGATAGCAATTAAGAGACAAGCTTTATATAAAATATAGTTGAAAGTCCAATTGTAGATTTCTCTTAGTAGCACTTATCTGCAAATTTTTTGTATACATATCGAATTTGGTTTATTAGACTCTGGACTTGAAATTGTAAAAGGAATAACTAGCTAGCAAATTTATTAAAAATCTATTCTAAACCTATCTTGAGAAAAAAAAAAGTTAGAAGCTATTGTAAGCAAAACAAATAAATCAATTAGAAATACTTGCTCTTTTTGACTAGTTATCCTTAGAATCTAATCTACAAAAAAAGCAAGACAGAAGGTGTTAGTAAAAAATTTATACTTAACAGCTATTATAAGAATAGAATTAGCACTGAAAAAGAGAATATATATTATTAATTTTTTTAAAAAATTAATAAAGATATAGGAATTTACTATCAGAAATTAGCAGAAACAAAAAATATTTGTACTTGAAAACTGATAGATAGTTAGAATTTGGTCAAAAAAAAGATTTATAAAATATTTATTATAAGAATCAGAGATAAGAATTCTAATATAGCATAATTTTATAGATTCTTTTAGATTCAGGAAAGTTTTTTTTAACAAATAATAATAAATTTTATTTATTTGTTTAGTTTCTAGTCTGAGCTCTTTTTTGCTTTGTAAGTCAGAGTTCTGAAAAGTAAAAAATTATTTTTTTTTACTCTTTTATCTTCTTTCTATTATTAACAAAATTTTTGTTATTTAAGTACAGCTTTGGTACTTCTTTCTTTTATTAGCAGACAGTCTAATAGAAGTATAGCTTTTTTTTCTCTTTTACTCTGGCTAATTAATTTTTTTCTCTAACAGGTACCCTTATCTGTAAATTTAATTCTAAAAAAAATTAATAATTAATTACTTTATAATTTATTCTTTATAAAGATTATGAAAAATATAGCTGATTTCTGATAGTAAATGCTTTATATTTATCCTTTTTAATCTTTATAGCAATATTATATTCTATCTGAAGGACTATTTAATATACCAAATACAAAAAATCTATTGTTGGCAAAAAGCTTTAGATCTAGAAGTTCTATACAAAACTATTGCTATGTATATAAATTATTATTACTTTTTTTTTCTGCAAATTGGCATATATTATATATTAATTTAATTTACATTATATAATATTAGGGTAGTATTTTATTAGTTGCAGGTATATATTATTACTAAATTGTTACTTATATGATATATGCTAAATAGCCTGTAGATAATATTTTTATAGACAAAATTGGATGTTTTCTTCAATACTTACATATTGCCTTTTTCTAGTTTTTTAGTATTATATTATATTTTATTATTAGCACAACTAATCAGTTAGCATTATCTAAATATATAAATAGTTTTCATAACTTAGCTAAGCCTGTTTCTAAATCTAAGATTTCTAAAGAGACATGAAAATGCAAGTTAGTAATATTAGTATATATTTAAATTAATTTTAGAAAAATTTTTGATTATTTAAATCATTAGATCAAAATATTATTATAAATCTGCTAAAAATATTACTTAGTATCACCAATATAAAAAATTTGCTATCTGGTTAAATTAAATTTCAAAATTAGATATAGCAAAAAATCAAACAAAATATATTCAAGCTTTAATGATAATGCAGGTAATAAAATTTTATTAGATTGGTGATACCAGAATTTGATTAATTTTTAGTAAACAATATATATATTTATTTATAATATTACTGATATATTATAAATATTGTAAACAGAGAATTTAAATAGATTTAGAATAAATTAGTATTTTAGAATTAAATTTGTCTATTGTAAACTGCTAATTCTTGTATTCAGATATTTATGAAAACTAAAGATATATCTGCTGTATATTTCTCATTTAATATTGTTAGTCTTTAATTTTTTATATCAGTTAGATATAAAGATGTTATTCTTCAAGATATAATATCTGAATATAAATCAAATTTTTATCTGTAGAATATCTAAAATTCTAAATTTTATTTATACAAAACTGTTAGAAGGCATTTGAATAGCACTGTGATCTAGATAAAGGTAGCATATATCTTGAATTTTGATGTGATAAAGACATAAACATTTCTTATTCAAAATGATAATATTATTTCTTCTTAACTAGTCTAGATAATTCAAAATAAAAACTAATAATATAGTTAGTATTTGATCTAAACTTAGTTTAAATTAATCTAAATAAATTTTTAAATACTAGTTAAAGCTATATCTAACTTGGTATAAACTGAGTTCACTTGAACTACAGTACCTAACATTTCTATAATCAAGGAATAATAGTAATAATCTAAAATTTTTAGATAATAATCATAGATTTTATAATTTTTAGATTTGCATTTTATATCAATAATAAATAATATAAATTATTAATCTGTTTTTTTTAAACCTTAACAACTCTTGAACAGTAAACATATATAATACTCAATAAATAAATATTTTTCAATTAATAAATAATACTCACTTTGTTCTTTGATTAATTAAATTATTTTAAAATAAAAATTATTCTGCAAATAATTTTGATTACTTGGATTATACTGAGTACTATCACAAGTCTGTTTGCAGTTATGCAAAAAATGATATTGTTGCTGTTAGTAAATCATCAAGATAGTAAAAATATATTATCATTGAATATTATTTTTGTGCTGAAGTTAAACTTGCAGTATTTCAGAGTTCTTTTTAGGTCTTTAAACCAATCAAAATAAACAATATATAGATCTTGCCATTATTGGCTTGATGTATAACAATCACTTTGATCAATACAAATAAGGTATTATCAGAATTGCTAGTCTCTCTAAACTTTACAACATTCCCAACTTAAACTTTAATATAACAACAGGCTTTATTATATTTTGCTAAAGAATTATCATTGTCCTCTATTACAACATAACTAATATAGTTAAAAAATAAAACCTTGTATATATTTAGTATAGCAACCATTTTAAATTCTTTGCAATAAGCCTGATATAGGTCCAAGTCAAGATGATTGTTATCTTTATTAAGCCTCTAACTACCAAAACCTCTGTTCTGAATCTTCTTTTTTTTCAAGGCTTCTAAGTATAAATTTTTGTAAAATGGTAATTGTTGCAATAAATTTCATCTTTAATACAAATAAAAATTAAACTTGATATATAAAATTAATAAATTATTCTATACAAAAATTCTTTGATATAGTAATAAACTCTCAATATAATAAATTTATATTAATAGTATAGACACTTTTACTATATTAAGGGTTACTTATTTTATACAAATCAAATAATATGCTTTAGGATAATCAAAATTACCATTTAAATCAATATATTTTGATCTCAAATTGTTAATTTGATCAGATAATTTTGTAATATACTATTCAGTGAGCAATTGTTTTAATAGAGAGCAATTTGTATAATAACTCAGATTTGAAATATATTTATCATATCTACTATCAAGCCAAAAATATGATGTCTGAAGAGTATTATAATATCTTAAAAGATCAAGATTAATATTTTTTTGTATATAAAACAAATATTTTGAATAAACTATGCATAGCTTCTTTAACACTACAAGCAGTATTAATTAAAGTTTTATAATTTTTTGTATTTAAATTAAATATATATTGGTATAAAGATTTGAAAGATAAAAAAAGATTTTGAGAATATCTAAAAATAGTATAAAAAATAATAACATATTAAAATATCAGACCTTTTAGCTAAGAAAAAATCTTGGATCTTTGATTTACAGTTAAAAATTCGTAATATATCAAAATCTTTAGGCTAGAATTTTCTTGACATAAAAGCAGAGATATGAAAAATTCTTAAATAAATTTGAATTTTTTTAATGATAATACTATAATAATTATAGTATTAATTAGCTATATATTATTTATTAATATTCACATTTCTAATTAACTTAGTATTATTGCAGTTTGCAAAATTAGATGATTTTTAATTTTCTTATTTCTATTAATATAATACTGTATAAAAGATTAGCAAATAGTCTAATTTATAATCTAAAACAAAATATCATTTAAATTTCAAAAATTTTACAAATCACAAAAATTTAAAGTTGTAACTAATTATGTGATATGATTAGAGTTATACTTAATTTCTAATAATAGATAAAACCTAAATTTTAAATATTATAAAGATATAAGTAGATTAGTACATATGGCTAATTTTAAAACAATATAATACTGATATGATATATATGTAATTTATATCCAGATTTATCATAATTATTTGTCTCTGTATAAGATTACTGGTGCAGAATTGATTTTTAAATACTAATTAGCTGATGAAAATTCAGGTATAACACTTATTTGCATTTGTGCGAATTAAAATTTTTTTCTTATTGACTTATTAAATAATATCTCCTATTCTAAAATTAAACAAGCTAATTATAATATTAAATATATTGTTAGTAATCACATGATAAAATTAACTATTAGATTTAATAGTACTCTATGTTTGTAAATATTTTAAGATTTGAACTTATAACTATAAAATCAATTCTACATACTGTTAGATTTAAAAAATATACTTATTAAATACCTTCATCAAAAAATCATGCTCTTTCTGCAATATATTAGACAAAGTTTCAAAATGATCATCAAAAAATATAATTGCAAATAATTGTTTTATGGAAAGAGAAAGAGACACCCAATATTTTATAATCATATTAATTACCTGATCTATATATTAGTTCTCTGTTGCATCTACAAGGCTCAGTAAGCATACTTCTTTTGATAAGTTAAATTTTTAAAAAGCAATTTAAAATGAAAGGCATTAATATTGCAAGGTAAAATAAATCTGATATCATGAAACTTTTTGATAAGTAATAGGACTAGGTAATTTTGACCAAAACTTTAGCAGTTTAATCAATTTTCATATTTTTAAAAAAGCATTATTTCCTTTATAATTAAAAGGATTTAATATATATTCTATCAGTTTTTTACCTTTTTAGCCATTGCATGATAGAGATCTTGAGAGCTTTGTTAATATTAGTTATAATACAGTTGATCCAAAATGTTCTTTCTTAAATATTAACATATATTTGAGCAACTCTTACTTTATTAGTTAAGTTTTCTTGCAACTAAATTTCAGAAAATTGCATGTCTGTAATATGATAATAATATGAATATTGTTTAATATTATAGTTAGGATTTGTCAATTCATGGGTTTCCACTTCACAACTTCTATATCTGTAATTAGCTCTGTCTTTTAATACAACAAGGTCATTACTCTGTAGCAAATTAACAATAACTATACCCAAACAACCTCTAACAAAAACTTCTTCTCTATTATATATTTTTATTCAAATATCATTTTGTAGCTACTGCATATTTGTTAAAAATGATTTTATAAAATCTGCAAATATAGCACCAAATAGCACAAATCCTTTTCCTTAGATTGTAGTAGAATGTAAGCAAATTTGTCTGCATTTTTATACTTTTTTAGCTCTAATTTACTTTTTTTAAAAACTAAAATAATTAAATAAAACTTTGTACAATTATATTTAAAAATAAGGATTACTTTTTGCAGTATTTATTTTTAGATTATAAGAAAAAAATTATAGGTTACTTTTAAATCAAAAGTATACAATTTTTTAAATAATTTTTTTAAAAAAATTTTTTAGTTTATCTATGATAAATTTTTTAAATATTAATTTTAGACCTAATGTTTCTAATACAACTTTATAGTTTGAATAAAAGATTATAATTTTAATTATTATAAATTTTGTAATTTACTTGTAAAAATTAAATACTTGTCTTAAAAGCAAAAATTTTCTAATTTTAGGAATATATAAAATTTTAGCAAACTTAAAAAAAATTTTAATAGTAAACCCTAATATTATACAAACTTTGCACTTTAATTAATCAAAAGTTCTTTAATAATTTTGAAAAAATTTTCTAATAAAGTTGATCAAGTAATTAAGAAATATATTATTAAAATTAATATTTAAAAAAATAAAGTTTAAAAAAAGAATGCAGGCAAATTTGCCTGTATTACAATTTAAGGGATAAGAAAATGATTTTTTAATATTTTTCACAAGCAAAAGGGCATATTATCAAATTAGATATAAACACCTCCAAGTGAGTAATAGATATTCCTAAATGTCCCTAAATCATCATAGTATAAATCAATGAAAATTCATAAATATTGAAGATTAGAGGGTATTGGAAGCAACTTTAAAGATTCGCTTGAATGCCGGTACTGATATTGTATAAGATAGATTTTCTATGATTGATTATGCTTGTAAACAATTTCATCCACAAAATAGTTTTTTTTATTGGGCTCAGGCTGATCTATAAACTATATCTTTACTTGACCTCGAATTCACATAGCTGGCATTATCACAAATTGTACATCTGCTAGCCATAAATATCTATGTTGTGATTTTGAAAATCTTTTTAATGAGCACAAATGTGCTGATAACAGAGAATATGACAAAAGTTATTGTATTTTTACTCGTAGATTCTCCTTTACTTGAACAAATGCACGCGAAAGCTAACCTGCAACTAATTTTTCTGGTTTATATAAGAGATAAAATTGCTTGTTTGATAGATAGCTGCGGTTTGACCTAAAAAGCAATTGATACAAATTTAAAAATTTATTACTAGTTAATTGCCAAAATGCGAGAAATTATTAAATATAAAGCTATGCAAAGCAAAACTAAAGACATATATAAGAAGATCAAAGTATGTAATGTGACCTGCATTTCAGGTTTAGCGAAGTTTATAGCAGGTTTTGCCCTGTTTTTGATGATTTTTAGTGATAACAGCTAAAGTTTATGGCCATAAATGCTGTAATGGATTTGTAACCAATCAAATACGTTTAAACGGACGAACTCTGGATTAGATGGTAGAGATTTTGTGTACAGTCGGTCTCTGAGTGTTGTCTAGAGAAAATCTATCATCGGACTTTTAATTATATTTTATGATAAGTCATCACAAAATATAATTCCAGATCGTTGGTAGTGCCCATATATTACAGTATCACAATGATTTAAAATATCGTAATCCAGTAATCATGAGGCAAAGGTAATTTTAATTATAAGCGGATAGTTTATCATTATTGCCATAACTAACCAAAAATGTTAAAGTGCGAAACTTCATGATTGAATTATATAGAGTATTAAGTATCCAGCCTGGATTGAATCTGGTCTGAGACAACAATGCAAATGATGATCAAAGTATGTAATGTGATCTGCACTTCAGGTTTTACCATGTCGTTGGTGTTTATTTGCTAGTAACCAATCAGAACTGCTAAAATGTACAAACTCTGAATTAGATAAGAGTAATTAGATCGTACTTGCTATAAAAGTAAAAATCTTTTATTGATTAATTTTGATTCGTTTTTATCACAATCTAACAGGATTATTAATTAAAGTAATTTAAAACTATCAGTTAGTTTTTATTTGTTCTCATCATGTTAGAAACTGGAATTTGCATAAGTATAATTAAGGATGTGTTATTTGTGTGCAGATTTTATCTCGACCATCATAATATCAAGATTTTTTTATGACTGATATTTAATTAATTAGAAACTGAATTTAATAGGATTATTAATTAAGGTAATTTAAACTATCGGTTAGTTTCTATTTGTTCTCATCATGTTAGAAACTGGAATCAGCAAAATTATAATTAAGATTGTTATTTGTGCGCAGATTTTATCTCGACCATCATAAAATTAAGATTTTTTCATGACTGATATCGATATTTAATTAATAATAAGCGATTAAATCTAAATTATTTAAGTATATTTTTTTAAACCTCTAAGCTTTAAATAAGCATATATCTTTCTTTTAAGCATTACCGAATTTTAGATCAGACATTCACAAATAAAACCTGTTAAAATAGTATTTACAAATACATGTTCATATGAAGATCATTTAAAAAAGTAATATTACATGCGTGGCTATGAATTTACATACCAGGAAATAAGGTATATACAATATTAATAATTAGAATATTATAATTGTAATAATATCGACAGTCTAAAAAATTTCGACAGTATAAAATAATATTGGCAGTCTAAATAATAACGCAGTCTATAATAATAACGGCAGTCAATAATAATATCGGCAACCAAAAAAAATTAGACACCTAGTGTTTTGAAGTGCCATGGAGAAAATGCTAAAAAAATTTCGTCATTCCGTCTGCCGTAAATCATCCATAATTTAGACACCCATGTATAGATACTGTGAAACCCCAAATCCTGGCCCAAATATATACTTGATCTCTATAGATGCAATTTTCTAAGTACATGTTGTCAAAAGTTCGTCTCAACAAGTTGTATTTAGAGTGTGTTGACTGCATATATTCGAGCCAGGGTTTAGAATTGCATTTGGGTTGCATTTGAAGAGGTTTTACTGTGTTTGCCGATAAATGTGTACTTTAATTCTTGTCTAATAAGAAGTTATTTCTTCACGGATATATTGATAAATAGTAATCACGAACAAAATATACAGCAAGTATATTAAGATAAACATTTAAGCCACATAATTCTTGTTGCAACCGGTAAGAACAAAAGACAACAAATATAGATGGAATCCAATCAGATACACGTATTCGGATACACCCTTTCTCTACGTACTTTGTACTCCGTTCCTGGTGTATCTTGGGATCTACCAAGCCAATTTTAATGATCTAACCATCCAACAAACCCTAACTTAATAAAAACATCTTTAATTTTAAAAAAATGAACTTTTTTATATTTATTTATTGATATTTTATATTGTTTAATTTGATTGGTTAAAATTAATGTGGTGTTGAACACCAGTGGCTTGATATATACATACTAATAATTAAACTATTGTACTATTAAACACAAAAGAATTTTGTTTATTCGATTCCTTTGAATTAGTGACTGAATTGAATAGAATTATCATAACCGTTTTAATTGCTTTAACTGTTTAATTCAGCATGCATTAATGCCATTCTAGATAACTTATAATTGCTAGTTAATAAATAGTACGTAGATGTAGCAAACCAAATCTAATTTATTACAGAGCTCTTTAGCCACCAGATTTTCATCCATCGCAAACAAATTCGAAAAACTTTGGCACTTTTTTTCTACTTATATATAATACAAGAGTAATTGAGGCGCCCGTAAATATACCGACTGTAAAATGATCTGTTAATTATGATTTGAAAATGATACAAATCAATTAAAATTTACATAAATTGTGAATGGTATAAAATTAATCAGCCAGATTTATACCCAACACACTAACATCAAGTTTTTTCAGAAAAATAATTTTCAAGAATTTATGTTAGTTGGCTATGCAAAATTATACATGCTAAAATGCACATTGCGATAATAAACACCAGTTATTGAAATCACGAACCCACTGTTAGATTCTTCACTTACTGTTAAAATTGTGAATCCACCAACTGCTAAAATAATAAACTTTCCTTTTTTCCCTTCTCTATGGATGCAATATAGGTTTGTTTCTCTTCATTAACCACGCAATGTTAAAATAATGAATCATCATTACAAATTACGAACCACCTACCATTAACTATACATTGTTAAAGTAATGAATCATTAACTCACTCATTACAAAATTACGAACCACCTACCATTAACTTATGAATCATTCGCTTTGGAGATCACTAATCTCCCCAATGTTGGATTGCTAATCAATTCAACTATGGAAATAACGGATTTTCCCACTATTGAAATCAATTGTAAACTACCTACTGTTGAAATCATGAACCCACGTACGATTCAAAATTTGATCAAAGATGTTATTTTACAAATTACAATTATGAATTTATACACTGTTGAAATAATAAACTTGCCCACTGTTGAAATCTATACAATATTAAATTGTGATCCCATATATTGTCAAATTGTTAAAATTTTGAACTTATGCCACAACCTACTCATCTTCGAAATCACTATCTTACCCACTATTGATGTCATGCTAAGGTTATTATCGCGAGGATCTTCACAGCTAAGCCCCCAAGGGCGAAATTACAAATCCTTGTTACTATTTATGGCTAGATATGAAATAAAAAAGGAATAGATACGATATATAAGGTTAAGGGAAAGATTCAAAAATCGATAGTGCTTTTTTCCTGACTTTGGCTCTTTCGTGGTAAATCCGC
>CAJVQC010000278.1:0-14143 GCA_910592285.1 Racocetra persica | reverse complement strand
TTGAGTTTTTTAAATTATTGGAATTTTGAAGCACAGTTAATTATTGATTATATTTATTTTGAGCAATTGTTTTTTCTTGATGAATGAAAGTTTCTAACATTTAATCAAAGGTTCTTCTTGCCAATCATTTTTACCAAAATTGAAACAAAAAAACACTATAAAAGAGCAAAACTTAGCAAAATACTAAGTAAACAGACTATAACACCTTTAGCAAACTTGTTTAGCATTGCTAAAAATAATTAAAAACAATAAGTTTCACAAGAAATATATTTAAACAAGCAACTACTGGCAGAAAACAAAACAAACAACTTTTTACTTAGCTTTTTTACATGTAGCAAAGATTCTATAAATCTTTTAATCCACCTCAAGCAACTCTTCTGAATAACATAGCAAATATTAATAGCAATGCAAATATTAAATTTTTACACAAGACTTCCAATACTATAACCCAATAAAGCAGATTCTTTACTGCTTCTTAGTCTGCTTTTTTTGCAAAATAACTACTTTCAAAGCTATAACTTCAACAATCTGCATCACAAGGATCTATCTACAAAATACACTAAAGATTTATTAATATTACTATTAAAAACTGGATAAAACATACCTTCACTATTATCTTTCTAGTTTTCAAATATAGTCAGATCTCTTTATAATCACATGTTGTATAGTTATATTTCTATATAAGTACTCAATATTGTGTAACAGATTTAAACATAGTAAAAAAATCTTATTATAGTCACAAATTACTGTCATTTTAAAAATTAAATTTTAAATCAAATTTATTAATAAAAAACCTATACATAATTACTAATTTATTAATTAATAATTCATCAATTAATCTAAGAAGATCACATATAAAAATTAGAATTTTTAAATATGAAATACCTACATCTAAAAGTTTTTTTCATACTAAGTTAACCACTTTGAGTTTTCAAATAAAGTTGTAAAGCTCATTAAAATGAATCAAATAGTGGTTAAAAGTTTAAAATTAGCCTAGTATATTACAAAATTTTTTAAAAAATATTTTGTTAACTATATAAAATTCTATATAAACAATTCTATTGTTTATATATAATTAGTAAAATAGTTTTTAAAAATATCTTATAATGTACTAGATTGATTTTAATGATTTAACTACTATTAGATTTGTTTTAATAAGCTCTACAACTTTACTTAGAGACTCAAAAATAGTTAATTTAATAAGAAAAAATTTTTAGATATAGAATGATTATAATTAATAAATTACTAATTAATTATTAATTAGCTAAAAATCATAAGATATTAATTTGATAATTGTTTATAATTATACTTTATACAATTATCACATTAAAATACAACCAACTTAGTAATTATATAAAAGTCTGACTATATATAAATAATACCTCTTTACTATTAATTTTACAAGGTTAGAATATATTTCAAATTTGTTTAAATTTTTTATACTATAGATATTTAAATACAAAATTCTATCTAATTAATTCTATTTAATCTTACAAATTTTAAACACAACTCTATAAATATTAATACTAAACTATCTAAAAGCACTTGTAGCTACAACTTGAAGATAATACTTTAAGCATATAAAAAACACAAAAGATCTATATAGCATCAAAATATTTAAAAGAATTATTACTAATCTTTACAATATAGTTATAAAGCTTAATATAGCTAATAAAACTAATTTAAATAATAATACAAACAATATATAGTACTATATTAACTCTAGCTAAAAATAATAAAACTACTAGTTATATAAACAGAATAAACAAACAGATATCTATAAAATTAATAATACTATTAATCAAATAGTATATAAACTAATCATACAACTACTTGAGAACCAAATTAAAAAAATAGCTAAAATTACAACTAGTTATGATAGCTTATCCAATATACTATTACTTATTTATTTATATTTTACAATTTTACTTATATAATTATTTACTACAATAGATCTTACTAATAACCAAAAATTATCCTATAGTTAGATTATCTAAAAAATCTTAAACTACTAATTATCAATATACTAGAGAATACAGGATAGACAAACTATCTATAAGACAGTATTAAAACTTCTTTTAACGAACAAATTTAAATATATAATATAACTACTACAGTACTACAAATAGTTATTAGTATCTGCAACTAGTTAAATCTAAATTTGGCTTTATTTTAATCTAATTTAAATATTCTTAGCTATATAGCTCAAGTTCAAATATCAGAATACAAGATTCTTCACTATCTTTATAAAATTCTAATATATCAAAAAATGTATATAAATCTATATAGTAATATATTTAGAAATTTTAAAACTACTAATTAAATTACTATTGTCAATCAAATATATACAATACAATTTATATAATACTTAAAAAAATATTTATTAATAATATTTAATAAATACTAATTTTGCTACTTTTATATCCTTTACAATATTCAAACTTATCTATTATACAAAAAATTTTTTAGATATTAAAAATAATAATAAAAATATACCAAAAAAATTAAAGTAGCAATTAACTAGACTCTGTAAAAAACTTGTTTTATTATTAGCAAACTCAAAGCAAATTTTAAACTTAATTCAATATATTCTGCTATTTATTTTACTTATTATACAATATTTATATACTAAAGCTATAGTTAATAGTTTACAAAAAATTTTTAGCTTTAACTAATTTCTAAATACATACTTTACTAAACTATTACAAGTATTTAAGAATAAAGCTAATATCTATACAAAACTGCAGCAATACTTTTCTATTACTTTTTTTAAATTAAAGTCTAGCCTCTGTCTTTATTGAATAATTATATATTATATTGTTTAAATAGATATATAAATTATTACAAAAACTTACAGCTAGAACTAGTTTATTTTTAGCCAAAAACTCTACTAAAGTAGGCTATCTAATCTTTACAAGATTTAATTTAGCTATATATAATATAGATATATTGTAAAAATTTTTTTCAATTTATTATATTTGGTTATACTAATATAGTATGTAAAAAATAATAAGAGTATAATAATATTAATATTTATTAGAAGTTTATATTGGTATATACTTTTGTAATATTTTAGCCATATATATTTATATATTAACAAATATCGTGAATAAAATTTTAATAATATTACTATAAATTCTCAAAATAACAAGTATCTGTGCATTATTTTGAATATATGCATATTATTTTAAATATGCATATAGATGTTATTTTAAAACAAATATAAAATTATATATAAAAAGTAAATTAATAAAAATGTTCCAAAACTAGATTTGGTGCTAAGTAAATCTATTTTTGTGCTTTAATTAAAGTTATTATTCAGATTAAAACAGTTTTAATAGTAGTAAATTTATTAAAAATAGCTTAGTATATTGTCTACAAGAGCTCATCAAAGTTTTGTAATATTTGTTTATCTTTGTTAGATGATATACTAAGCTATTTTTGATAAACTAGCTACTATTAAAACTGTTTTAATCTAAAAACAACTTTTATTAAAGCTCAAAAGTAGATTTATATAGTACTAAATCTAGTTCTAGAGTATTTTTAAAATTTACTACTCTTATTATTAGATGTGCATTATTTCAGAATATACATAGCATTATTTTGAACTATCTATGCTATTTTTAGAAGTACAATTTTTAAATTAACGCTTCTGCCTATTATTTTAAGAATTTATAGTATTAAAAATTAGACCTTGTAATATTAGAGTGTTAAGTATATTTGTAATATTTGTATATTATTTTTTATATTATCTTTTAAATTGTAATATAGGCAAATTTGCTTGTATTTTTTTTTTAAACTTTGTTTTTTTAATAAAATCTTAAATATTAATTTTAACAATATATTTCTTAATTAAAATGTTTTTTAAAGATCTACTTTATTAACTTTATTAAAAAAATTATTAAAATTATTAAAGAACTTTTGATTAATTAAAGTGCAAAGTTTGTATAATATTAAAAATTTTTTAAGCTTTCTAAAATTTTATATATTTCTAAAGCTAAAAAAAATTTTTTGCTTTTAAAATAAGTATTAATTTTTACAAATAAATTACAAAATTTATAATAATTAAAATTATAATTCTTTACTTAAATTATAAAGTTGTATTAGAAACTATAGATCTAAAATTAATATTTAAAAAGTTTGTTATAGATAAACTAAAAAATATTTTTTAAAAAATTATTTTTAAAATTGTATACTTTTGGTTTATAAGTAATCTATAATTTTTTCTTATAATCTAAAAATAAATACTACAAAAAAGTAATCCTTATTTTCAAATACAATTGTGGGTTTTTAAAAAAAAGTAAATTAAAGCTAAAAAAGTGTAAAAATATAGGCAAATTTGTCTGTATTCTACTGTACTACAATTTAAGGAATAATATATTTTTTTTAATTATAAAAATTTTTAAAATTACAAATCTTCTTATTTAACCAAACTATAATAAAAGACCTGATTTTTTTATTATATATTTTAATTAACAATATAGTTAGATATAGAATATTTCTAATTATACACTGGGTATATGAAACCCGTATCACATGCACTAATAACATGTGCGCATGATATGCATCAATTGACTACTACTGCATTAGTGTTAGTATCTTTTTTTTATACACTCTTTTTTTTATTCTCTCTAAGGCACTAAACAAGACTTTTAGCACATATTTTTGGCTTGTGCTTGCGCAATACTTTCTAAGTATGTATTTTATATCATTGTAAAGATTAGGGTTGCTGTGAATGCTAAGAGTTTTCTGGTTTAAAGTTCGTGCTGGGGTGCTTTTTTTAAACTTTCGACTTTCGGTCACATTGCTTTGATTCGCTATTAATAATCGCTTGTTCGTGAGTATTCCACATTAATTGTTTTAATATCGAATTTTGTGTTAGTGCTAGCATTAAAATCTTTTTTTTTTGGGTTAGGGTTCGAGTTTGGTTGAAGATTATAACAAATCTCTTGGCTTTCCATACATCTGTTCTAATTTGAATTACGGTATCTATACATATCATATTTACAATATTGTTTATTTAATTGGTTTTAGTATGTACTTAAGATTATTTTGAAACAGGTTACGAAGGTTATATGAAATAACTTGACTTCTGTATGTTTGTATTATGGTATCATACCTTCTTATTTTACTTCGTAAGTGTTTATTTTGGTATTTAAGTTTGAGCTTTATAATAGTTACGCTAATTCTTTCAATTCTTTTATAATTTTACAAGGGATATAATATTACTGACTAATACTAAACGTACCTTTCGTCAATAATGGTAATATAACTATTTGATTGTCTTTTATGAGTACCATTCTCTAAGCATAATATTTAGTAAAATTTTTGTAAATGTAGGATTTTACAAATAAGGAATCAGCTGAAATGATTAAAAATAATCCACTTAACTCTAATGAACTTGATTTAAATGACACTGTTTACTTTGAATCTAAGACGACTATTCCTCTTGATTATCCTGATACATATAACAATTCTGTACTCTCAGAAGATGATTACCATGATATATCAAATTATTATAACAATTCTGTACGCTCAGATGATAATAATTATATGGCCACTCAATCATGCTACTCAGTGGATGAAGACGAATCAGATAACAATGGAACAGATGATGAATTGCATTTGGAATTGGTAGTTGGTATTTCATTTTCATGCTGGGACTCTTTTAAAGCTTGGCTTAATTGTTTTGCACTGCATGAAGGGTTTGACTATAAAATTAGGATGAGTGAAGCAGATGATAAAGGCATAATTCGAAGGGCAACCTATGTGTGTACCAAAGCCAGCACTCACAGTCCAAATGTGACAGTTGATCCTACTAAGCATCGTAATGCTAAGTCTCAAAGGACTAAATGTTCTTGGAAATTATGTGTTACATATCCGAAGACAATAGCGAGAGTAAAAATCAATTCTTTTTGTAATGTTCACTTATCTCTATGGTTAATGAGATTGCTACACAATATCGCAAGTTGACTCCTGATATGTTATTAGACATTGAAAAGTATGTAATTCAGGGCAGAATGGACTTAGGGTCAATTTATCCTTTACTTCGACATGATTATCCTAACCATCCATTAAATAAACAGAATTTATACAATGCTGTATATAATTTTCGACGAAATCATAACCCTGGTAACTTGGACGCCTCGTTAATGCTTCAAACGTTATTAAAGTAGAAGGAGGAAAATTCTTTATGGGTAGTTGTACCACGTATTGAGACAGTATCAAGAAAGCTAAATTCTTTATTATGGCTATCTCTAGTACAAAAGTTACTTTATGAGCAATTTCATGATATTGTAATTATAGATACAACTGCAAATATGAACCGATTCTGGATGATGCTTTTTATTGTTGCCATAATTGATAACAATTTTAAAACAAGAATCGTAGCAAATTGTATTATTGAGGATGAGACATTGGATACTTATAAGTAGATTTATGAAACATTGCTTGAGGAGACGGGTGTCATACCTATAGTAATATTTACTGATAGTGATCCTGCTATGATAAGTGCAATTAAGTTTGTATATCCTACTACCAGTCATATGTTATGCATATTTTACATAGATATGAACCTTAAAAAAAAATTAAGAGGAAAATTAGGTTTTCAATTTGAATCATTTCATTCTGATTTTTATACCTGTCATAATAGTTTATGTATAAGTTTTTTTGAAACTCATTGGGCAAAACTATTGGATGAATATCCAGCTGTTACAAAGTATTTAACTGATACGCTTTATAGTACTAAAGAGTCGTGGGCAGTTTCTTGGATTTATAAACAATTTACTGGAGGGATTCAAAGCATGCAAAGAGTCGAGTCCATTAATATGTATATACACAAAAAAGTTGATCGTGCAACCTCGCTGTATGATTTATTAATTAATCTTAAAGATCATGAAGATCAGGAGGAACATTTAATGAAATTTGAGATTCAGCGCAATATGCTTCCATTTGTTGGTTTACCAATGCTACATACCCGTTTTTTTGGTCAAATTGACGATATATTGAAAAATTTTCTTACTCCTATTATGCTTGATAAACAAAGAGATCAAATGAATGCAAGTATTTGCTATGATGTTGTACAAGTTAATGAATGGCATAGTTTAATTGAGATAAGAATTTATAACTAATAAATAGATTTGATACTATCTTATATATTATTCTTTTCATAGGGAGATATTGATAATAAAGAAATTGGGCTTTGGGTTAGAGAACAGGATTATGACATAAAACAAATTTTATTCACATCTTTGATTGAATTAGCGCCAGAAGAAATGATTATTCAAGTTTGGCATGTTCATGCTACTGGAACTACAGGACATGGACATTATGTAATAATCCTTAGAGATGGTACACATTTATGTACATGCCTTCTTTTAATAAATAAAGGCTTAATTTGCCGTCATTTTTTTCGAGTTGGTACATATTCAGCATTAGCAACATTTCATATAAATCTTATTCCAAGTCGATGGTATTCAGAACCTAATATTATGCCAAATGATCTTCTTCTTCAAATGCTAACAATTCCTATTTCTGTGCCTGTTCAAAATCAATATCAAGAACCTAGAGTTAATTCGGGTTTAACATTTAATCAGCTTACTACAATTCGATCCAATATTTACGATTCTAACTCTAGATCAAAAAAGCCAGCCAAAATGATTTATGCTGAATTATTTGAATTATCTAAGAAAGTAGTCGATGTTGCAATTAAAGCTAATGCGTCTAAAGAATTATCGAGTGTTTTGAAAAATTTTATTCATGAAATACAAGACAGATTAGATGACCAGCAACAAGATGAAAATGATATTGATGTTATTAATCCTTCTATTACAAAACATAAAGGGCGTCCGCCAAAAAGACTTGAATCTGCAGTTGAGCTTCAGAAAAAGCATCCATTAAGAAATAATACACAACTTAATGTAAATAATAACAATCTTAATGAAAATAAAATAGATCGTAAATGCAGTAAATGTGGTCAAATAGGTCATTATGCTAAAACTTGTAAAGAAAATGAATAGTTTTACATATGCGATCATAATCAATTAATATATTGTATTGTTGAGCTTGGCTAACTGCTAGATATTTATACTATAACTTCGCTAATAACTATTGCTTGTATTGTGAATTTGTTTTACTAATAATTTATGAATCTTTTATAAGTAATCCTCTCTTAATAGTTAGGGTTAGGGTAAGCGCTAATATTGCCCTTTTTCATGTTAGGGTTGGTATAGGTTATAGATATACCTATTCATCACCAATATTCTCTATATTGCCTTATGTTTCGGGTGAGACCTATATTAGTGTTATGGTTTAAGTAGTTATATAGTAAAATCGCTCAAAGAAAAACTTTTTATTAATATGCAGAAGATGGTTTAGTATGTAATTTTTTTAGAAATAAGCGATTTTTGTCAAAACGAACGTTTGGTTTGAATTTCTAGTTTGTGTAACATTATACCCAATTTTGAAATAGCGATCCCTATTATACATGCAGATCATTTTAATATTACACATATCACATATATACCCTGTACACAAACACCCGTGTACAAATAGTAATTGTCTTAGATATATTACTAAAATAAAAATTAATTTTAAATTATTTTATTAAAATTTAATTAACTACTTTTTATTAAATTTGGTTATATTTTGTAATATTTTATAATAGCTAACTATAATAAATAATTTTATAAATATAAAGTTAAATATTTAAAGTTTTATTATTAATATTAATTTTATTAGAATAAATTCTTTATTTTAATATATTATAAAGACTTAAAAAATTTATTAGCTTTACTATTTTAAATATTCTATAAAAAATAGGCAGATAGTATAAAAAATAAGCTTTGCTGATGATTAGTAATTATTAATTTTAATAGCAAAGTTGCAGAGTTTGCAGAGTTTGCTCACCTATTTTATAGAACATCTACTAATTTTTTATTTAAATTTACAATTTATTTAACTAAAATATAATTTAATTTTCAATTTGTATAACTAAAACAAAAAGAATTACTTGATTTATATTTGTTTACTATAAAAAAATAATCTCATTGCCTAGTTTTAGTAAAGTGCTTGATTGTATAGTGCTTGACAAAAGTTTTCTTGTACCTCTAACTCAGCACAGAGATGAAATAAGTTAAAAATTTTTTTATTTAAAAATACATTGTATTACAAAAAAAATCAATATATTATATAATTGCTCTCAGATTCAATTAGGCTTCTACACAACTTTTCATACTTCTAACCAAATTTTTTGTATATTTTTTAGATAAGCTATTCTATTCCCTTGTTATTTCACTCTTCAAATGACTAAGGGTTCTAATTTTTTTTTTGCTAGGTTCATTTTTATAAGCCTCAGACATTTTTAATCAGATTTTGGTCAGGTGATATTGATAGCCAGAGGAGAACCTGGATATCATTTTCTTTCTTTCAAGCCTTCGTGATTTTTGAATAATACTTCAAATTGTTGTCCTTCTGCAAGATCTATCTATCCAATGTTTATTAAAAAGATTCATAATAAAAGACAGAAAGCCTATTTCATACAGAGTGATCATATATTGTATATTAAAGTTATACATAAAGCAGACCAACCTGCCAAAGCCTGAAGAAAAAAACAGCCCTATATATGAATTTTTGTCAAATGCTTGACAAAACAGGTTAATTTTCTTCTTCTAGAGAATTGCCACACCTTTTTTAGTTGCTAATTCAGATGAAAAGTACTTTTGTCAGTAAACACTACTGAATCCTAGTTAAAATTCTTATACTTCTTCGCCTACCAAAGATATTTTTTCGATACTTCTTCAAAGCAAAAGCTTTGAGAGCTTTCTGTAATAACAACCTATCTTCACAAAGGTGCAGTTAAATAGTAAGCATGTAAATATGATATTCTGTTTCATCAGTTCATAATAGATTTCTGGGGCTATAATATCTTTATTTTCTTTTTTCAGCTCCAAAATCTGTTTGTCTTGTCTTTGAGTAGAGGGCTTTTACAACCTGACCTTTGTTTGTCACTTAGGTTCTTGGTTTCTTGCTACTTTTTTACCCAATAGCGCACAAAACTTTCATCATAGTGAACTTGCTTTGCTGTTTTATGAATTGAAAGCTTGGAGCCTTTCGGATGGGTGCTTAAAAAAACAATATCATATTGTTTATATAAAGCAAGAGGTATTTTTTTGGCTGAAATTTTATGCATGATTGAAGCAGATATTTTTACTATTAATCATGCCTAAAGAATGTTAGTACAATTTGCATATGCAATGTACTATACATGAATAAAATTTCATATATTTGCACATAATCTAGTGAAAGCTAGAGTATAAGAAAACTTTTGTCTGGCATTATAATACCAGAAAATTTATATATCAATTAAGTTTAATAATTTTTTATATTTAAATATATTACAATATTTAATCAAAAAATTGCAACAATTACAGATTAATAATTATACAATAATTAGAAATATTGTAATAAATATATACAGATTTAATAATCATATAAATAATAGAGAATATTGCAATAGTTACAAATTTTATTATTAAAAATATTATAATCAGAATACAATCTTAAGTAGGGATAGGTTCAGTTAGCTATAGCCAGTTATCAATTAGCTATTATCAGCTATTAACTAATAGCTATCTATAACTAGTTATAGCTGATCAGTATTTAAAATATTTAAAAACATAAATAGATCAATATAAATTAGCACAAAAATATAAAAGATTCTATCAATATTATATTTAATTAGTTTAATATTACATGTCAGCTAGCTAGTCAACCAAGCTGCTCTATTTAACTATTATTAACTATGGCTATAGTAACTGGCTAGCTGACTATAATCTAACTAAACCTATTTTTAAATTCAAGTATACAGGATATCAAATTACAAATAACTAATCAAAACTGTTTATACAAACTAATTTTTAATTAGATAGTAAAAAAAAGAATAAAAAAAAGATAAAATATAGAAGTAGATAGAAGATATTGATTGAGTTATTAAAAAATATAGCTTGCATGTTCTAAATTAAAATAATTCAGTTTAATATATTGGAGTTAAATTTTATTTGAATATACTTTATATTAGAACCAGTATTGGAAACCTGTTTTGAGATTTATGTTTTTATAATATATTTTTCTAATCTAATGTTCTCAAATTTTTTTTTATATTCTTAAATAAAAAATCTTTTTCATCTGAACTAAACTTAAATTTTGCAGATTTTTGAACCTGAACTAAAGTTTAAATTTATAAACCTAAACAATAATTTATACATATTTTTGTACAAAAAATAAAGTTACTTTGAGCATGAAGATAGAATTAATTAGTAAAATTTTGAGAATCTTATCATTTTTCATAATTTTATTAATAAATTATGATTCTCAAAATTTTACTAATTAATTCTAAGTAATTTTATTTTTTGTATAAAAATATATTAAATAGAGAACATATTTTTCAAACTAACTATTCTCAAAAAAATTTTATAGAAAACATCTTAAATTTTGTAAATGTTCTCAATTTAAAGCAATGTTCTCATGAGAACATGAGAATATAAGATTTCCAACATTGATTGTGACTTATGCATCATCTGGAACCTGATCCTAGAAATTGCAATTAATATTGCACCAAGGATCATTGTAGCTGCTGACCGGTTATTTTCTGTTCGCATAATGCAGGCCAGATGTCAGATGAATATTTGATATTTATATTCGGCAGTTATCTATAATTATGAAATGGCAGATTCCTTTAGATTGGATCGCGAATTATCTGTTGTAGCTGAACTGGCAATTTTGGCATGAGATCATAATTGCGCTTTTCTATGAATTTAACTTTGTTTTCATAATAGGCCTTTACAGACTAGTAATTACCATATATAGAAGACCATTTGAATCATACAGATCAAGAATGAATTTACATAATGTTTCACACAAAAAGAATAGATCATGATGTCATAATATACGTGCTACAAATTATCCAATCAAATTACGAATAAAAGACCCATCAGCGCGCAGGGCAGATCCCTGTATTCTAATAATAATAATAATAACTAATAACTAATAATAATAATAATATATTTATTTAATTATTAATATGAAAAAAATTAACATTTAATAAAAAAAGAAAAATATGAATAACCAAGAATATTTCTATCAAAAAACATGCAGCAAGTAATATTCTTAGAAAAATAATTCAGTATGCAGCGTTGATTTAAATTGTTAACATATTACAAGCTTATTAACCACCTATTGAAACACCATATGGTTCATTAAGTAATCCTTTGAAGTCGTGCATTCCAGCCAAGATTAGTAGTTTAGGATTTAATTTTACTTTTTCAAAAGTTGCTTTTCCCTCACGAAATAATAATATCTATTTTTTAAAATGTAAAGAACAAAAATATATTATATATCATAATGTTAAATGATTTAAAAAAAGAAATAAAGAACTTAAATTTTACCTTTTCTGCGACCATTGGGATGTTTAAATCACTAAACATTTGTCTGAGACTTACAGAAACTTTTGCTGAAAGAAAAAATTAATTAATAAAACTAGTACTGTACAAGAAAATTCAGCTAATTTAAATAAACTAAAAATATCTTTGTAACAGAATGGGTGAGCAATTTGCGATGCATTCATGATTCATTTTTAACTTTAACCTTAAATAATATGATTTGAATGCTGAAGAGTTTATTATAAGTATATTTCTTAGAGCAAGACTCATGTATCAATTTTAGTTAGCAAAAGGGTGAATTGGACTTATATTATTTTTCGAACAACTATTATTAACTTCTAAAAGTGTTAACTCTAAATTGAATTATTAATCTTAATTTGCCACTTTATTGTGAGGTTGGAAATCTTTGTCCTTAATTAAGAGGACTGCTCGCACATACAACCTAGGTTGGCCAATAGACCAAAATGTAGCTTAGAAGATGTCAATGGACTATGTCTATTGGCCCAATGGACAATGTCTATTGACATTTTTCTCAGAGCCCATTATAGTCCATTGCCAACCCTGCATACAACTATACATTATGCTTTAATCAAAGTCTTGTGCCTACATACCTTTTTTATCAAATTTATTAACATCCCAAGCAAGTTTAATTGTATATACTCCTTCAGAAACCTTTTCAATATGAGTGGTATGGTAATTAATACGATTGCCAGGTGGTACTTTCGGTTTAACTGAACCAGCCAAGAGGATCAAAAAGATGACAGAAAATAAGAAGGTAGTTGAGATTTTTATTTTGATAGTTTTAAAAAATTAAAAGCTTCAATTAAAATAGTTTAATAATGTTTTTGTAGATAATTCTACTTGAATATATTGTCAGTTTTAAAGCTCTACACTTGAGATTTTTATAGCATTTTTTTCTCTTATAATAAAATTATCATCTATCACGAGTATCCTATACATTTTTATCAATCATTATGTTTATGTGAAAATAGACATATATTCTTGGTTTATTTTGAATTACCTTATATTTTAACGATAACGAACTGGGTCTCATGTAATCCCATGCTTCTGATAGAATGAAATTCATTTAGCTATTATCACAAATTTGAAATTTGTGATATTAAAAGATTCTACGTACTTATTGGTTTTACCTCCTGAATTTGTATATAGATCGTCTCTTTCTTTAATTAGTATAAATAACTTCCATTTCCATTTTTGTATATATCATTAAATGTTGGTCAATATCGAGGTGAAAACTTGTATTTATCTGTCATTTAATAGGTGATTGTCCCTTCTGTCCATTATACACGCTAATGTACAATTAGGGTAAAATTGATATAATAGCATATTAATATCAGTATAGTATAGGTTAAATTCGGTTCCGATCAATTCACCAACAATCATTTTACCGAACGCTCATTTAACCGACATCACATAGCATAGCGGGCTTAAATTTGATTGGTTGATCGACATGCATATGTGTTACATATTGGTGTAATGTTTGTAGTTACAAAATCGAATTGGCAGCCACCAATACGGATTGGCAAAGGTTGTGACATAAAAAAACTAAAAGTATACCTTCTGTTTAATATACTGTTAAAATAATTCGGTAAACGGTTAGGTAATTCAGAACTTAGCTAAGAAGCGTTTATTGCCATTTCTTTACACTAGGAATCTATTTTTAGTGTGAAATAAGAAAGCAAGAT
>CAJVQC010000277.1:0-14179 GCA_910592285.1 Racocetra persica | reverse complement strand
TTTCATATCTATTCATCAGGTGATAAGTTACTTCACGACAATTTAATAGATAATACATTTGTCATTTGGAGAAGATCTGCAAATTTTTATAAGCAAATTTTACTATTAAACTAAATATGAAGCATTCCAATCTAAAACTTTTTTTTACTAAGAAAATTACTCTTGTGCTTCTAATAAAAGTTGTAGAGCTCATCAAGATGTATTTAATAATAGTAAGAATGCTAAAATCAGTCTTGTAGTTTTTAAGAAATCTTTAAAAATGTTTTACTAATATATAAAATTTTTTTTAAAAAATTTAATTTTTTTAAAAAAATTTTATATATTGGCGAAATGTTTTTAAAGATTTCTTAAGAACCACAAGGCTGATTTTAATATTTTTACCACTGTTAGATGTGTTGATAAGCTCTACAACTTTTGTTAGAAGCCTAATAGTAATTTACTTAATAAAAAAAAAGTTTTAGATTGGAGTGCTCCACATTTGGCTCAATAGTAAATTTTATTTATAAAAATTTGCAGATTCTCTTCAGCTGACAGATATATTATCTATTAAAAAATATTAGATAATTTAGTAATAAAATTTTAATAATTTTGAAAATCTATATACAACTAGAAAATCAGAATTTGATTAAGATCCAAAGTAAATATTACTGTTATACTAACTACAGATCAACTTAAGAACTATTATCAATTTGCAAATTTTATTGGCTACTTCTGCCAGATATTATATAGAAATGTATTTAGTTTATCTTGTCTATATATAATTATCACTTTGCTTTAGACAATTATAAGAAATGAATATTTTATTTTTTATAATTAAATAAATTAATAATATATTTTAATATATTGTGCTATAAATACCATATTTTTTTAAATTACTAAAAATTTTTATAGAAAATTTTTTTAAAATAATTTTATATTTTACTACTGTCAGCTTTTTTGAAAAATATTTTTTTTATAAGAGTTATAGTAACATAAAGATTAATTCTTTTTATAGAAGATTTATTCAAAAATTTTCTGTAAAATATTTTTTAGTATTTAAAAAAAATACTTCATTTAGAGTGCAGTATACTAAAATATATTATTAATTTATCAATCATAAGAAAATTAAAAAAAACTTTTCACATATTATTTGATTGTTTAGAAAAATTTTTAATTACAATTACTATTAAAGCTTTACTAAAACAAATAAGTATGCACATAATGCATATAATCTAAGACAGTATCATTTATCATCTAATTATTTTTTATTAGAGGCTTATCTTTTTCCCCTCTTAATATAAAAAAAAATCAGATTCTTATATATAATTTTAACTTTTTTTACCTCTCTCCCTAAAAAATCATCTGATTTTTGTCATATTTCTAACTAATTAACAACTAACTATTATACATAAAACAAAAAATTGAGCAACGTAATACAGCTTGCTAAATTCATTAGTAGCTTATTTGCAGAATATACAAATAGTTGCATATGTATGTACATACATACAATACAGAATTGATATTAGTCATATGATTTTTTACATCTAAAATTTTATTATATGATCATCAAATATTACACAAATCAACGAAGTTACAATTTTAAAATTTTTGTTTAAAACTTCATTGAAATACATAGTGATCCTTAAGACAAAATATTCTTGAGGTTTTTACAGATCGAGTAGTACTTGGATCATACAAAATAAACTGTTTCTTATAAAATACTACACCTTTAAAAGTAGATAATTATTTTACATACTTTCGACATATTCTCTCTGAATTTGCAATTTTTTTTACATAAAAATTAGTTTACTAGGTGCATTATAAAGAGAGCTTTTAGCAAAATGTATTTTTAAAAGGTGAGTACATTATGAAAATAATGCGGAAAATCAAGAAAACTATTTTATAGTAAGTAGATCACTATAAATTTAATGCTTTTTATTTAGCTTCATTTACAAAAAAAATTTTTTTAAAAAATTATTATTATTTTTATTTAATCTAAAAGATAGGGTTGCAATTTTGGTAATTAAGTACAATAATATAATGAATTTATCACTATAATATAATAAATTTATCATATATATTCTTTCTTTTATATTAATTGTATTAACAATCTTGAATCATTTTTCGAGTTCAATGTTCAGTAATATCTAACAAACTATTAACCAGGTTACTAAAAACATCTAGAGATAAAATACTAGAGTTTTATATTTTTTAAATTCTTTTAAATCTCTTCTTTCATATTTGTAGGTATATGTGTTGTATGTTTTCTTTGAGATATGGATCCTGAAGGTTTAGATGATTATTGTTAGTCTTCATTAGTCACTTTAGCTTCTATGTTATTGCATAGCTCTGTTAATTGTAGAACTATTTCTGTTATTATATTTTCAACTTATCTTGAATACTTCTTACTTTTAACACCCTTATAGATATTATATCTGGCATACCTTATCCTTTTCTTACTTGTGCAGCAGTTTTATGAATATCTAGCTCAACAATATTATTTAATCTGTTGATATCTTTTTCATAGAAAGTAAACGTCTATTGATAATCCTTATTTGTTAATTGTGTTGTTTCTACAAATAAGATATAGGATTTGAGTTGCTGGCTGCTAAATGCTAATTTTAGTTCATTAATTAGCTTCCATAGAGCTTCAAGATAACCCTTAACTGATTGTAATTTTTTGTTTACTACTTGACCTCCAGCAAATTCAGAAATTAACAAATTAAGCTGATCATATTTAGCTTGAGCTGCTTTTATATTTAGCTTTAAATTTTCTAAATCTGTTGCACAACTAGTCAAATTTTCCTTAAGAAATTTCACTCTATATATTTTTAAAGACTCATCATGAGCCAAAGATTTCTCTTTCTATATTAAATTAACAGAAGTTATAGATCACAGATCTTGAGAAAATTGCGAATTACTTTGAAGATATGATAAGAATCAAGCAATAAATTCAGTATATCTATATTTTCTTGTAGCAGAGAATAAAGGTGCAAATACCATCAAACTATGCATTTGTAGATCAAAATTTGCCATTTGAATGCCGAGCTTATATAATTTTAAGTATTCTACCTACTAGTAAAACTTGTATCATACTTTTAAAAGATTGTTGTCTTCTTTATAAATATTATTAATAGAACTATTTTTTTCTGACAATACTAATAAATTGCAACTTCTACTGCTACTAAGTGAACTTGATTGCCTGAAACATTGACTGATAATCAACAACTTTTGCAAATTTATTAAAAACTTAATACCAAGTTGTATAGCAAGCCTGAAGAGTTTATAACCTGAAAAGACAGCAATTAATATACTGCGCATTGTCTTGTTTATATACTACTATCCTAAAATGCAGTACACTATTTGCTCTTCACTCTTGTAATTTTTTATGTGATGATAAATTGCTTTATCACGTACCAAGTTTAATATACTATTTTCTGTATAACCAAAATCATCTAAAAACTTATCAACAACCTTGTAAATATGCTTATTTTCACTTAGTGCTTTTTTTGGTTTAAGAATTACAATATTTGGAGGTGCTACAAAAATGCTAAGTTGATTTTCTCTCTAATAGCTGTATTAATATTTTCAGTGCCAAACTTTAACACTTTATAAATTAATTGATTAAAAATCATATCTACTTTTATTTGCTATTCTTTCATAAAAGAACTTATACCAAAGAGATTGTGATCTTTTATTAATTCTGTATTTAAAAAGTAAAATTCTGAATGTTGAAATTGAAAGACTATCCACACTGTCATATGAGCAGTAAAACGAACTGTGTTAAAAATATTGCCGTATTGAAAAGTTTTGTCTTTTGTATTGATATTGTCTATAGCTATGATATTTAAAATATTTGAACCTGTATCGAGTCTTGATTGAGGTTTTACAGCTAATATTCTTTTTTAAATATGTTCTTCATAATCTTTAGCATATAATACTACCTTAACTATATGAAGAATTTTGTACAAAAGCTCTAACATTTTTGGTCGTTGGCAAAAAGAAGAGAGAATATTTGTAAACTATATTTTTCAATAAAGAAAAGTAATAGTAAGTGTCACAGATACAAAAAAGAGGGAGATTAGATCGATTTTTTTTGTATCTAACTGTAGAAGAGGCATATTTTTTTCTTTTTTTTTCTAGCTAATCTCATCAATTTTTTTCTTTTATAGTGGTAGCTAAGCTCGCAAAAAAGTTAATAAGAGATGCTAGCATAGCTTCATAATATTCTTCTATCAATTTAGGCTTTTCAGACGATAATAGCCTTTTTTCAAGCTTAGGCCATTCTTGTAATATAGAATTAGCAAGCATATTTTCAAAAGCTTTACATGTGGTAGTTTTCAATAGTTCGTGTTCTTTAATTTTAATTTTTTTAACAGCAAATACTGTTTTTATAAAAAAATAACTTGAAATTAAGGGCATTGTAGAAGATACACTATTGGTACCTTGTATTTTAGATATATATATATATATATATATTTTGGTATTAAGGTGAGGCCTTGCTTATATCTTTATTAATAGTTTTTGTCATAGTAACTACAAAGAGTTGCTAACCTTAATATATAGAATATAAAAAGTAAAAACTACATTGCAAAAATAAAAGCTCAGACTACTTTATCTGTAACCTAAACCTACTAGAGTAGTCAAAGACTCACCTAGATTTTTTTAAGAAAGAAAAAATAAAATATAAAGTAAATAGAGTATTTAATTAAATAAATTTAAAAATAAAGCTAAATTATAAGATTTGTGTATTTAATAGTATAAAGTTATAGAGTATTAAGAGAAATACTAGGCTATATGTAGTATGTAAAGTTATAAAATATATGAAATATAAAAGAATATATAGAGGTATATAGTTAAAGTATTAAAGTATAAGGTATAAAGTAAGTTTTAAATTAGAAAGAGGCTTTTATCAATATTAGAGATTGTAAATTTCATAGTTGATTTGTTAGAATGATGTTGCTGCTGTTTGTTAGTTTTAGAAGTTTTAGATTTTGTAATAGAACTGGTCGATTGTTATTTTTATTGTACTTGTTGTTGTTTTTGTTGTTGTAGTGATTGTTGTTGTTGAGTGTTAGAATTTGTGGCTATAAAATCTGTAAGTGATATATTAGGAATAGGTATCTTGAACTTTTTGATTATATATTTATTTGCTTGGTCAAGGTATGATTTCTTGAGATTTCTTTTAAAGTTTGCAATAGCTGGTTTAGAAATTTGAGTGATATTATAGTAGGCAATAACTCTGACTAAAATTTGTGAATCTGTAGTTGTTAAGGATTATTTGTTGAGAGCTTCCTTAAGATTAAGATAAGTAATTTAATCATTGGTTGCAACTGTTTTTAAGTATTCTTTAAAATAACTGTAGAAGAAAAAAAATCTGTTTAAAGCTTTGGGTTTTAGAATCTGGCTCAGAAAGTTTAGAGCTTTGAGTTGTAGAATTTGATTCAGAGAGTTTTAACTTTTTGGATTTAATAAGTTTTTGGTTAAGTGTAATAAATTTTGTTCTGCTTGATTGGCAAGTTCATAAAAGTTTTTAAAAGGAAAGGCAGTAAAAAAAGTAGTGATATAAGATTGGTTAGATAAAAAGATAGAGTTATCAATAGTTGGATAAATATATTTAGAAGCAGGTAAAGTTTGAAAAGAAAGTTTGAAAAAGTGAGTAGTTAAATTGTGAAGATTGTGTATAGTATTTGGTATAAGAATAGTATATTTGGTAGGGTCTATACAAGTATGTATATGGTGTAATGCAGTTTTGATAGAGGTATTTGTATGGTCATAGATAGATGAAATGGTAGAGGAGTAGATTTCCTTAGGAATGAGTTTTCTGTATTCATTGTTTATTGTTGTAACTATTTGAAATTTGATATAATTATAGACTTTTTGTTCATTAATAGTGTTAAATTGTTTTTTGTAATGTTTGAAAAATTTTTGAAACCACTTATTAAATTCTGTTGAATATAAAGGAAAAGAAGGAATACAGTAAGTTGTTAAGAATTTTTGTATGTATATGTTTATAAAAATATTGATAATTTAGGGGTATTGTGAATTTGTAATATAGGTATATTCATATCTGTATCTTGGATTTGGTTAATATGAAAGAAGGTTCATAAATAAATTGGTTTAAGTTTTAAATCTTGAAAAAATTTTTGGTAATCAATAGTTTGATATTGATTAGTGAAAAAAAAGTGAAGTCTGGCCAAATTAATAATAATTTGAAATCATTTTTTAATAGAGTAATGAGGAATAAAAAGATAGGAGTTAAATATTTTTGGGTGGTTGGAGTGTTTAAAGAGAACAGTAGTAATCACTAAGAGTAATTTTTTAAAAGTTTCAAAATAATTTCAAAGGGAATATCTATAGATTCAGTGACTTGAGGGTTTTGGTTTCAAATAAAGTCCATGATAAATTTAGGTTTTTGAAAAGCTATTGTATGAATTAGAAGGTCAAAGTTATTCTTAAGAGCTGGTTTGTCATCTGTTTCAGGCTGAACAATTGAACCTGGGTAGAAGTCTTTAAGAAAGGGTTTTAAGAAGTTTATATTTGAATTGTTAACTGAGTATATGGAAAAAGGCCATTTGTTGTTGGGACTAAAAAGTGTTTAAACCAATCAAGAGGTTGTTCTGGATTTGTATTAGAGGAGTCACTGCCAGAAAGCAGATGGGTAGCAAGCTAGTGGTAAGGAAATTGGCATTGAGATATATTTGGTTGAGACATATTGTAAGATAATAGATAAAATTTAATGAGTGAGTAGTATAAATTTTTTCTAACTAGGATGGTAAATTTTGAGGTATTTAGTTTAAAAATTTTTGAAATATATGTAATTTGATGTAAGAAATAAGTTTGTTTAGAACATTAAGAGGGATTGTCTTAGTAGGTTTTTGAGTTATAGTATAGTTTTTGTGAAGTAACTTTGAAAATAAAATATAATTTTATGAGATGTTTTGTTAATTTTCTTGATAAGTCCAGAAGATACCAATTTAAAATTTGAATATTTTATATATTTTAGTTTCAAAATCAAGTTTACTTAGAGTGTCAAATAAGGTTTACTTAGTAGAATATAAAGATATAGTTGATTTTTGTTAGATAGATTTTAGATGTAAGAAGAAAAGTTTGTTGAAAGTTGGTTTATTTTTAAGTGAATTTGGAAGATATTAACTTGAAGTTTTAATATAAAGTGTATTTTTATGTTAGGAATAAGTTTACTTAGAGTGCAAAGTAAGGTTTGTATAATAAAATAGAGATATTGTATATTTTTTGTTAAAAGTATAGTATATATGTAGTAAAATTTTAGAAAGACCAATAAGTTTTCCAGAAAAGTCCAGTAAGTTTTCCAAGTTTTGTAAGCAAATTTTGGAATTTGTTGGGTTCTAGGAAATTTTAATAGATGCACAAAAGTGAAATTTTTGGGCAAACTAATAGAATTTCAGAAAATTGCCAATAAATTTTTAGAACTAAAAGTATGTTTTTTGGCAAGAGAGTTTGAAGTTTTCTTAATATAAAATCGTCAATTTTGGTCTGTTTGTAATATATTATATATCAAAATGTTCATCTTAATGGGTAGAACAAATTTGTCTTAAGTGAGAACTAAGATTTACTTAATCAATTTAGAGTAAATAGCAAGAGAAGAGATAAAAGAGTTTTAGCTATAGTTTCATAAGTTGGAGTTTGTTTGTAATATATTATATATCAGAATGATTGTATAGAGGAGCTGAGTAAGTTTTTATTAAGAAGTGTAAGTAGTTAACTTAATATAATTTTAAGAAAACTTTAAATTTGTAAGTTTTTGTATTTTTAGAAGATTTTTGTAAATAATGTAGTGAGTTTGCAAGTTGATATTTTAAAACTTCTGTAATATATATAAAATAAATAGTAGAGTAAGTTTACTTAGAGCACCAAAGTAGATTTTCTTAGTATTTCAAGAAGTTATAGTCATTTTTGTTTTGAAGTTTTTAGAGTTTGTTTTGTGTAAGTGATTTACAGAAAGAGTTTGATTACATTAGTTGTATTTTTGATATATTGGTAGTGATACTATTAAAAAGTTAATAATTTTTATTAATAAATCAATTTTTGTAGATTCAGCTCCTGATTCAGCAGTTTGTTCGATTCATCTGACAAAAAACTTTAAAGAAAATTTAGTATTGGACTTATGTTGTTCTCATTCTACACACAAAACTTTTTCTAGCTAAGTCTGTAGATGATCTCTATGTGATACAAAGTAGTTTATACAAATGAATTTGAAATGTTTATCATTATCAAGCAACTTTTTTGATAAACTATTATACTTAGTAATTGTTAAGCAGTTAAATGTGTCGCAATATGAAGCCTGAATTATTTGTCCATATATTTTCTATCTATACACTGGATATGCTTTACCTCTTGTAAAAAAATACTTATATTTATTGTAAAAGAAACAATGATGTAAGTTTATGTTGCTTTCGGTGGATGAGTATCTCTTCATTATGCTACCTCTATATACAACCTTATGATCATAATTAAAATGATTTGAACAGATTTTTAACTTTGAGATATTATTTTCAATTTCTTGTATTGCCAGAGAATCAATTTTCCATATACCAAATAATTGATTTACATTGATATCGGCCATTCTGCTACACCTTTGAATTGTGCTTGGTTCATCATTATTGTCGATAATAAAGCTTTGATAGAGTCATTAGAATTAGGAGGTATCAGTATTTCAATTTTTTCTAAAATTATTTTTGTTTTATTATAATCTTCAGAGAATTTATCATTACTTTCACTTTATTTATTCTCAGATTTTTCAATTAATCTAGTTATTTTTTTTTACAAAATTTTCAATTAATACAAATCAAAAATGAGAGATTCTTCATCTGAAACTGCTTGTTCAACATCGATATCAGATTCTTGATTAAAGTTATCTTCAAGATCAAATGAATCTTCAAATAAGTATTCAATGTTTTAAATTTTTTTTTTAAAAAAAAGGTTGTAATTATTAATGAAGCTTGAGAGTTTAAGAGGTCTTTTATAGGCAATTCGATTATAAAACTAATATACAATAATTAGACCAAATTTTAGTAGTAGATCAAGGCTGAGATTGTTGAGATTACTACGAGATGCCAATATAACCAAGATCATAATAAAATACATTTTATAGAAATAACAAGAACAAATACTTATAATACAGTAATAGCAATGATTATCTTTTCTAGAAAATTCACTTTATTCAACTTTTAATAATTATGTAATTGTACAAATTCAAAAGTATTTAATAAAAATTTTTACATTTTATTCAAAAAAAATTTATTTTCATAATAATTATCTTTAATTACAAAGTACATAAATTTTAAATAAAAAATATATTTGCATCTACGACTAAAAATATAACTTGCGATCAGTCTTGAGCATACTATAATGTGCTTTTTATAACATAATCGGCTTTCTATATCAAGCTCCAAATATAAAATTTGTTATTAGTTATAGAAATAGAAAAAAGAGAATAGAAAAGAATAAAACAACCATCTTTATTTTCTTGATCGTTATAAAAGATGACTATAATAATAAGTTAGTCTAGCAAAAAAACCAAAAAAGCTTTTACATTTCGTTAAAGCCATTATCATATTTTATAATATGAAACAACAAAGGTCTTTTAGAGACCACATTTTTCTTGAGTTTATTTTGTATTGTATTTTAAACTTGCAAATAATAAAGAAATCAACTTTCTGAACTGTCAAAATGCATGTCATAAGTGCAGTTTCTTTTTAGAAACCCTTGAAATAAATGATTTAATGTAGGTGACCATTGCAATTTACTACAGGGGTAACAAAAATATTTTCACACCTAAGGACTTGGCTAATAACTCAAAAACTTACTAATTAATCTATGTTCTTGACTTGACTATATAAACCTTATTTTTTGATGATTATATCATACTATTTTTAGATCATATACTTGTATAATTAGCAAGTTATTTAGCTTTACTTTTAGGGTTTTGATAAATTTGGTAAATATTTATGTTTCTGTATAAATATTTCAACAACTATCAACTAATTTCAATAATATTTTACTATTTTATAGGCAAAGTTTTTCTCTATCTACTGTATAAGTTTCATACAATTTTAATCAATAGTTAACTTCAAATTTAACAAAAACAAAAATTTTATAATTCATTTTTTAAACTAATTTTCTCAATGATTATTAGCCTAAAACAAATAATTTTTTTTTATTTAATAGATACATATTTTTTCTATAAAATATAAAAAAATTATTAAAATCTAATCACTAGTTGCAGAAATAATTCAAATAATCTATTCTAATATGTAAAATTTTAGTTATCATCATATATCTTAATTATTTCAGCAACTAGTGATGGACTTTAAACTTTTTTTTTATATTGTAGAGGAGAAAAAGCATTTTCAAATAAAAAAAAATCATTTAATTTTAATCACTAGAAGCTGAGATAATTAAGGTTAAAGGTCAGCATTAAAATTTTATCATTATGCTACGATTTTGATGGCGATTGTCACAATTATCACATGACATGATCATTAAAGCATGTTATCCTGCTAGCATATATTTCTCAACCTTATATATAGTCTTTAATTAAATTTTTTTTTTTTTTTTATCCAACTTAGCTTATCTAAATCTCTGACTAATTTATTTGATTATACATTGCAATAGTTAATTATTTGGAGTGCTTATACGAATATTGGTCAATTTAACTCATAAGATTTAAATAATTAATAAGCACTATCGCTTATACATGTATGATAACATAATTAATTAGATAAGGATCAGGGTATCTACCAGTATAACCATCAAACTAAAAGAGCGTCAGATAATATAGGTTAACAAATATAGGGATATAAGATATAGAATAAAGAAATTGTTGAATATACGCACTCAGCAAATATAAGTGTATAAGGTTAGAATGAGATACAAAGTAAGTGAATAATATGCATTTAGTATAATATATAAGTCAATAATGACTGCCTACTACATAATATAGCAGTAATTATATCATTACAGTGGTTTGTAAACTACCCCAAATTTTGAAGAAGTTTGACTACTGGTAGTAAGTCAATTTAATGTGACCTCATTTTCTATTTGTAGAGAATCAACTAAATCACTATCTTTTACCTATTGTGAATATTCAACTTTTAATCTTCACCTTGATTCTTTTATAAAATGCTTATACGTACTATTCGTCAAATTTACTCACAAAAAGCCTATAAATAATAGTTAATGATTTTAGAGAAAGGTTATAAAAAAAGAAATGCTGTATGCTACGTACGTACAGAATAAAAACTTTGTTTTCTGACCATAATTGAACAGTAAGTTCTGAAAAACAATTGTTATATTCACATACTCTTACTTTATTATGAAATTAAAGATATTTTGAAAGCTTTTTGCGATTTTTTTCACAGTTATATTAAGGTTTAGGGTTAGTATTATTAATAAAAAATATGTGAATTTAGTAGATATTATAAATTTAAATAAGGATCTCAAAACTTAGCATAAGCTGCTACAATAAACATCATTGATCTGAATAGTTTTTTTTTTTTTAATTACTTAGATTAATTAAATTTTCTATACTTAATTTAAATAGTAAATATTTATTAACTTGTTATTAAATTAAATAAACAATTGTTTATCTAATAATTTGAACAAAGTAATCTATAATCATGAACGATTCATGTAATTACTGAAACTACAAAGCGGAAACTATCCAAGGCGATAAGTATTATTTTTTTTATTTATTTTATTTTATTTTATTTTATTTTTTTGATATGTGACTAACTCTTTTTTTTATTTAGGTTTTTATTAACCATTACTCCAAGTATAACATATCACGCACACCAATTTTCATTACAGAATCATAAGAATATACTTACTAATCCAAATAGTACAAATAAAATAAAAATTAAAATGAAAATTCATGAACTTGAATAGATTATTTTTTAAAACTTAACAAATAATCGATATATTTATTTAGCAAATGTTTTTTATACTAACTTAGCAAATATCAATTATACCCTAATTACTACCCAAAAATTAATAATGGGAATGACCACCATTATTATTATATACCTCCATAACATGGTCAACTTTGCTTTCAACAATATGTTTATAATAATGTTGAGATAATGCTTCCTATTCTTCTTTAACTATCCTTTCAAGTTCGTTAAGGTTGCCAGGTCTTGGATGAAATTTTTGAAGCTTTTCTTTAACCTCGGAACAAAGATTCTCAATTGGACTAAGATCCGGACTATAGGGAGGCCATTTTAATGATCAATATTCTTATTAGCTAGATATCTTTTAACTATTTTACCCCTGTGGACCGAGGTACTGTCATGTTAAAATACCTTATTACTATTAGAGTATTGGTCTTGAAGCTTGGAAATAGTATAATGACTAAGCATCTTATGATAGGATGCACTTGTAATACTGCCATAGAGACAAACAAGAGAACCAAGACCCCACCAAGAAAAACATCCCCACACTATAATCCCTTTAGATTTGATTGCTGGAACAAGGCAATCATCATCAAACTCTTCTCCTGGCCATCTTCATACATATTGATATGGATTAGGAGAAATTAAAGTAAAAATTTCTCATCCAACCAGAGAACATTTTTCTAGTCATCAACTGTCTAGTGAAGATGCTCTTCAGCCCACTTCCGACATTCTTCTTTAGCGTTAGCATTAATAAAAGGTTTTGAACAGGCAACACATGCAAATAGATTAGCTTTACGAAGAGTGCGACTAATAGTTCTTTGTGAAATTGCCTATAATACAATATAATTTAAAGATAAAAAAAATAAATTAAAAATAACAAAATAAATAAATTAAAAATAAATAAATAAATAAAAATTAAAATTAAAAAATTTTATTATTACTTTGCCCTCTTGTTGTTTCAATTCGTCTTGAATTTTTTTTTTAGTCATACAGTGATTACTTAGAACAAGTTGTATTAAGCGATCATGTGCTGATTTATCTAAGATTGGTGGTCTTCCTCAATGATCCAGTAATTTTAGAGATTGGTTGTTATGTCATTTTAGCATATTCCAAACAGTCTTGGGATCACAACCAACAAGATTGGCAATTTGCCTATACAATTTTCCCAATTTTCGAGCTGCTATGATCTTTCCACATTTCTTATCCAAAAGTGTTATGATTTACTTGTTAATGGTAAAAAAAAAAACTTTAACAAATCATATTTATATTTGAAAATTTTAATTAACAGTTATTTAGCTCTGTCCGAAAAAAAGCACTTGATGAATAATTAGTTGTCAAATTACATAATTATTGTGTGCGGTAAGTCTTATAAATTAAAATTTATGTAATTATTTAGTAACATTGAACACGCATTAATTTTATATAGTTTTTCATTATTTCAATACCAGATGGTAGAATTATCAAATAATACAATTGATACTGGCCAAAACTTTTACAATGCCAGTACCATAGGAAGACATTCTTATGATTGACTGTTTAAATCAATATAATTTTATATTATTTATATAGTTTAAAGTACTTTTTAAAAAGAATAAAACTATGAAGAATAAACAATAAAAGAAGCACACAAAAAGGTTTATTAGAGTTGTAGGACTCAACCATTAAAAATAATCATTAGTTCTGGTTTTAGAGAAGTTAGCATAATAATGACTTCTTAATTATAGATAGAATTAGGTTATTACTAGAGGTGGAGATATTAGAATATGAAATAACATACAGCATAGCTGTAACTGGGATAGCTACCCAAATTTATATGTAAAAGAGTAGTTACTCTTAACTTGAAAAATGTCCTATCTCTAGTTATTACCATGCTAATTTCTCTAAAACAAAAAAGTAATTTTGAATATTTAACTGTATAAATAATATAAAATTAAATTAATTTTAAATATAATATAGCCTTAGTTATAGAAACATGTTTGGGCTGGGTCAAAATTAATATAGCAAAAATACAGATTGGCATATTATATTATAGATATTGTAAAGGTGAATTAAATTTTTAAAAATGTTGCAGATTTATTTTGTGGTTAGTAAAAAAAATATTTTTATTACTATAAGCTTCTGCAACCCTAATTAATTTACTTATATTAAAAAGTAGGCCTATAAATATTAACTATTTAATTAATTTGTTTATATTTAAAAGTTTATAAAATATAAGAATTAATATATGTGTACCTAAGGGTATACTAAAATTTTTTGTACCCAATATA
>CAJVQC010000276.1:0-14185 GCA_910592285.1 Racocetra persica | reverse complement strand
ATTGTCAAAGCAAAAATATACAAGTTTGAAAGAATGGGATTTTACAGGAAAGTAGAATTGATAGTAAAAATAACAATATAAAGAAAAATAACTTGGATCAGATAAGGCTAGGAATTTTCATGAAAGATGCTCTTGATATTTTCATCAAGAAGACAGGAAATGATTGTACAACTTTTGCGTGGCAAACAGTTAGTGAGTTCATTTACAAAATTGTATATCTTTTTTTGCTTTGCTCACATGATCATTGTTTGTAGTGACGTCATGGACAGGATACATTATGGTTCTATCTGCATCAGGACTCTATATTATGTTTGATATGAGTGAAATTGAACTTCCCAAGTCTTTTCAAACCTGTGGTCAATTCATTGACAGCATTGACAATTTGTTCACATTTACTGTATGTCTTTCGATATTCTTTTCTGGCTTGATTATTCTTAAACCTAACCAGTGACATTTGTTGTAAATCCTAGGAGAAATTCGAGTATGAAGTGCAAAGGCTTCATGATGATATTAACAAAAAGAAAAAAGATGCTAATGTTTCTGTAGAAATCATCAACAGATTAAGAGCTACATTAGAAATACCGCAGTTTAAAGAAATAGTCAAACGTTAATTTTAATAATATTATGCCTTTAATTTGTTTGTGATATTTATTTTTATGAAAAATCTTCATATAATAAATTAACTTTTCATGCAAGTGCTTTGAAATTTTTGATTTTTTTTCACATAAAGCAGTAAACCGTATCCTATTAATTAAAATTACAAAAGCCGAAAGTATTATAGTTCGAAATGAGAATAAAATATACATTAAAAGACGTGAATGTGGTAGCCTTGGAAAGGGGGGCATATGCCTCTCGAAAGAATATGTTAATTGCCAATTACTTATGAAATAGAGATGTGCAAAAGGTCATGAGTGGCAAGCAAGATTTTCTCACATCAAAAACAGTAAAAATTGGTGTCCATATTGCGCGGGTAATGCATCCTATATCATTGAAAAAGCTAGGCAAATAGCTCATAGCAAAAACGGGCAGTGTTTATCTGAAAATTATGACAATTCTAGTTCTCCACTTTTATGGAAATGCTCTAAAAACCATGAATGGTATAAATCACTATATTATGTAAAAAATCGTGATACATGGTGTCCTGAATGTCACAAAATATCACAAAATTTAGAACTAGCTAGGGATTTCGCACTTAGTAAGAGAGAGATATGTTTATCAGAAAAATATATTAATAATAAATCTTCTCTAAAATGGACATACGCTAAAGGTCATAAATGGCAAGCATCATTTAATAATATAAAAAATAATAACACTTGGTACCCCTATTGTGCAAAGCGTGGATTGAAACATAATATAGACTTTGCAAAAAGGTTAGCACGTGAGAAGAATGGCAATTGCCTCTCGGAAAAATACATTGATACCAATAAACCATTACTGTGGAGTTGTGCAGAGTATCATAAATGGAAAGCCAGCTTACATAGCATACAGCATGGTAGTTGGTGTCCAGTATGTGGAGTTAATTCTTTAAGACTCGATCTCCAAATTGCAAGAGATCTGGCTTTTAATAAAGAAGATAAGTGTTTTTCAAAAAAATATAATAATATTATGTCTCTGCTCTTATGGGAATGCTGTAATGGACATCAATGGAATGCATCACTTAATAGTATTAAAAACACTAACACATGGTGTTCACATTGCAGTAAGTATAAACGTGAAAATTTATGTCGTGAAATTGTAGCAAAATATCTTGGACCACTATCCAAGGTACGCCGACCTGATTTTCTTAAAACTTTAGAACACCCTAAAGGATTAGAACTTGATATTCCCTACTATGACCATGGCTTTGCAATTGAAGTACAAGGTGTACAGCACGAAAAATATCATGAATTTTTTCATGAAGGAAATTCCAATAATTTTATTAAACAGCAAGAGCAGGATCAACTTAAGAAAAAATTATGTGAAGAAAATAGCATATATCTCTTTCACATATGGTATAATGATAAAGATTCTGAAAAGATTATTCGACAAGAACTATATACACTAGAACTTATTGACTAATCATTTCAGGTCTCACTAATAACATTTTATAATTCAATATAAATTTGGCAATACTTTTTTTAAAATGTCAAGGGCGTATCCCAACCTAGCCTAATTGCTAATAGATCATCAATTGGCTTAGTGAAATCAAAAACAATGAAATTCTGATCTCGCAAATATTTGTCAATAATTTTGGATGCCTTTTTTGGATTATCTGTATATTGATGTACGATTCTACTAATATCATCTCTACTCCCCAAGCCTCGAAATAGGCATAAATGTGAGATATTTTCACAAATAATTTTTGGGGTTTGTGTGTATTTCTGGCTTACATATATGGGTGAAACATTTTGATGCTGACCACTAATGAAGTACGGAATAATTCATTCTTGCACTTTTTTTGGTTCAGCACATAGATCCTCAAAAACAACAACTGTACTTCATTTTAGAGAAACTTTAGTAATATCTGGAATCTTATCTGGTGTTAATCTTTTAAATGTAATATCTTCTCGATACTCTTTTGGGCCATTTGTGAAAATCTGATAAAAATCTCTTACTAGTTGCCATTTTGGCTCGAAATGCTTACTTATTAATACAAGGTCATCATTTTTGATATAGCGACTTCCTTTCTTACCTTTAAACATTTGTAGTAGTTTATCATCAAGCAAGATATTTATTTCTATATTAGTTTTTTCGCTATCGGAGCTTTCATTTATGAGCATCCTAAATGGGCAGTCTGGCGAATACTTATTACCCTTCATTCGTTCTGATGATTTTCTAGATGTCTCATTGATATTATATATATATATGGGCATGCCTTTATCTTTTATCCTAATCAAGATAAGTAATGTTAAATTATTGTATTGAAAAATAATAATCTTTATAAATTTATTCTTTATGCGATAAATAACCTCTCTCTTGCAATTCACTTTTGATATAGGGCAAAAGATCACATATATACGGAATTTCAATAAGATCTATACCTTCTTGCTTGCATATATTCTGCTTTTTTTGATCACGCTTTCTTTGTGCATCTAGGTTAGTCTTGCTATTGAGATGAAAGTGTTTTGGAACAACACGAAAATGTTGGACGTCATGGAATTCAAATGCCAATTTTAGCTCTTCGTTATAGCCGTCTAATTGTATCTCATCTAAAAATGATGGTCTACAGGATAGAAATTTCTTATTCAGCAGGTCCTCAAAAATGTATCGACAGGCTCTTTCAGTGGTATGATAACATAGGGGCACCATTCGAATTTTTTCATAATATATTTTAATAGATACTCCTATTGATGCGTACCATTCTCACAAAACCAGAGATAGATACTGTGCCTATGTATCTGGCCAGTTTTTCCAAGGCATTGGCCACCATGCTTCTCTGCGTAAATCTGGGCTTGATTTATCTCGTTATTAGAAGTACAGACGAAATACACAGATAATATACTTTGGGGTGGGTGCCTAATATTTTCTGGATCATCTATTAATATGAGTTCTTCTCGCACAAACCCACGTGTTGGAGCAAATTCATCGTTATCACTTCTGAGATAATATAAAACTGGTTCATTCTTTATTATAACAATTTTTTGGATTTTATGAAGACTTGGCGACTATACTGGGTCTGTACTTCTGTGGACCGCTTCCATACCTCCTTCCCATTCTGCATTGGCAATCAAGTAACGGACAGTATCATTTTTTTTAACTTTGTTTCATCTTTCCCAACTGGTCGTTTATATTTTGTAGATGGTCTAGATTCTACTCGTTCCAATGTAATGGCTTTTACAGGCTCGAGCCCCACTTTTTTGATCCTGGTTCTCGAATAAGACGTGTGGGATAGTTATTTAGATAATTTATAACTTCTAGTAAAAATCTAATCCATGCTCTTATTAATTTAGGATCAGAAGTTATTGATTCAATAGCATATTAGATCTTATACAGAATTTTTGAGAGTGTCTGATTAAAATGTTCTACTAATACAAGGCCTCAATGGGAATATGAACCGACTACTCGGATTATGACATTATGTTCTTGCATTAATCAGAAAGTTTCACCCATAAATTTATGACCCCCATCACATTGTAAAAGCTTTGGCCATAACAATGGATTATTTTGATTACCGTATATTTTTCTAAAAGCTTTAGCAACTTCAGAACTTTTCTTTGATCTAAGAGGAACTGAAGCCTTATATCAGGAAGCACAGTCTATAATTTTAAGTACTGCTTTAGATTTTTTACCTCTATAGTGGTCATGAGTAAGAAACAGTATATCATTTTGATGAACACAATTAGGGCGTGTTAGACGTCCATAGCTAATTCTAGGAATATATTTTGGGAAAGTTTTATTGGTTTGATATGACTCCTGATTTTCTAAAAAATCTTTGCATTCACTTAGATGAAATCGATACACCTCTTTTTTATAAGCATCTCTTAAAGATTTAGGGTTGGAATAATATCCGGGTAGACGATAATATACATCACGCATTATAAGATTTTTTTCGATTCTCTAGGCCTCATCTGGATTGATATAGATAACTGGTTTTCCTATTACTTTATTTGACAATAGTAAATAAAAAATATGGAGAAATTACAACAGAGTAATCAAGAACTCTATAAGGTAGTATTGCAATTAGCAGAATCAAACAGAAATTTTGAACAACAGTTATATACCTTAGAAAGAATTATTGGTATACGGAAGGAAAGAATACGGTTTCTTGAAGAAGAGTTAAATAATACTATCGAAATTCTATACTAGAAAAAGAGGAACTAAAAGAAGAAATTTTAAAATTAAAAAGAATCATCCACCAACTCGAGAAAGAAAATAAAAAGAAAGATAAAGAAATTTCAAATAATAATAAGTTAATAACCGAATTCGATTAATGAGAGACAAAATTAAAAAACAGAATACGGGAGATATCCAAATCTGCAGGCAATACCCCCAAAGCACAAGATTATACAACCAGATTAGTGAATGAGAATAAATAGCTTAAACGAAAAATAAATATGGTAAGAACTAATCAAATGAATAGGATTAACAAAATAACTCAACAAAAAAGCCGTATTACAGACCTGCTTTGTCAAAATTTTGCATTATTCTTATTAAGATATAGAGATAGATTGGAGCTTATAAATACCAGAGAGGTTTTGCAAAATGCAGAAACACAGAACTTTAATGAAAATGAATCCAACTCTGATGAGTATTCTTTAGATATTTATAATTTTGATCAAAATTTAGATATGGGTACAATAGCCGAATTAGCCGATGCTATAGACCGCTCCCTAGATGATACAACAATATATCCAACTATTTTAAAAAATCAAATTAAGAGGGTAACAAGATCAATCCAATGAAAATATGCTAACCTGCAACAGGATTTAGTAAACGAACGATGGAATCGTGATATATACAGGCAGGAGCATGATCAAGCGATGCAGGAGCATGATCAGTTGCAGACTAATGCTCAGAATCAAGTGAACAGAATGTTAGACAATATAACAGAAAAGCAAACCTGTATTTGTGTATTACTACAGGAAAAATTTGCCTTACAAATCTTATATCAACAAAATACCTACCACCTACAATGATGCAGAGCCGATAGAGGTTTGTTAGAATATAATAGAGACAGACTCTATGAGCAATATGAGAAATGGAAAAATAAAACTCATGCAGAGTGCCAGAATATTTTAATTTTAAATCAACAAATTTTTATGCTACAAAATAACCCACTTAATATACAACAAATAGGAATGGCAGGGTATGCATCCAAAAGATTCTCAGGTAGAGCAAATGAAGATATAGATGAATTCATAAAAGATTACAGACTTTATCTTATAGCGGCCAATATTAATACTGCTAATGTGGCCATCAAACAAAGAACTTCAGAACTATTTCGGTCATGCTTGATAGGTGAGGCATCACAGTGGGCCGAAGACAAACTCATAGATAAAAAATGGTGATTGAATCATGTAAGATGTGGGAATGCTTTAGCAAATATGGGCTGCCATAGTAGCCCTGAATAATGCTAACATAACAGCTACCATGATCAATGCACCAGATGGTACTCTACCACCAGTATTACTGGGTGGAGCTACTGGTGCCACAGTTATTCTAGCATATAATGTTCATATAGATGAGGATTGGTCTCTTTCTGGGGGTGTCCTGTAGATACTGGTACAGCAACTAATACACCAAATGGAGTTTTAAATAATAATAACCATATAGTCCTCCCTGATATTAATATTAGTCAGATCATCTATTGGTTTAAAAGAAATTATCCTACAGTTGTTCAAGAGCAACAACAAATGATTTTTGGTACTTTGACTCAAGGATCTGATTCAGTTAGAGATTACTATAGAAAGATAGATAAATATGCTAGCTGGGCTTGAATATCTGATCGTGAAAAAAGAATACAATTTATACGTGGTTTGTTTCCCGAAAACAAGTTAGAATTGAAGTGATTAGGTTTAAACAGACCTTTGAATGATGATTTGATTGAAACCTTGAAACAGATTGAAATAGAAAAGAATGACATGCTTTTGGGTAAAGATATTTATAACTAGCCAGCTACTAAGACAAAACCAAAAGCACCTTTTCATCAGAGTATTACTACAGAAGATGTTGATAGGATTGTAAATAGTAGAATTCAGACATTATAGCAATCAACACTAAATCAATCACCAGTATCTTCTTTTGGTCAAGAAAATATTACTAAGGCTGATTTACAAGCTGTAGCTAAATCCTTGCAAGAGACTATGTCTTGAGCGACTAAAACTCTAGATAATAGTAAAAAATCAGCTGATAAGAGAGTGGAAAATACTGCCGTTATACGTTTTTTGAGTGACTTACTAAGAAAAAAACTATATATACACCCTGTCGATGAAAATAATCATGATCCTGTAGATGATATTTCAGATAGCTTAGCAGGATTAACATTAAATAGTATTATAAATACTGTTATCAAACATGCTGTTAAGAAATCCTCTTCAGCCTACAAATATTTCAAGTGCGGAAAGTCTGGTCACAATTCTCAAAACTGCTCTTGAAAGAAGAAAAAGAAAAGCAAAAAGTCTAGAAAGAGTAAGATTAACCTAGCCACTGTAGATTCAGACTCAGATTCGGATTCTACTACTAATACATCATCTAGTGACAGTTCTGACTCTGATACAAGTTCAGAGAATTCTTCTGATTTTGAAGGTGATATCACCGTTAACATAGCTAAGTTAAAAAAAAGTGAAGCAAGACTCTAGTTCCAAGAAATCGTCTCTTAAAAAAATATCTAAAACTTCATTGGAGGAAACTATTCGTAAAGTCCTTCAAAGTGAACTTAAATTAATTTTTCCTGATCATTTTTCTCAAGACCCTATTAAAGCTAATATACTGAATCAAGCACCTCTAATCCAGGAAAAGATAGAATCTTAAAGCAATACTTCTCTAATTACCGAGGTTGTATTGCTAGATCCAGATGAGGAAGAAGATTTGGATGGTCTGATAGAGATTGATTTCGTTAAGAAGAAGGAGCCAAAAACAAGTGTCGCAACTATAAAGTGTAAAATTAAGCGCTTAAAGATTCCAGCCATGACAGTAGACTCTGAGGCTAAACCTCCTATTATAACAGAAAATATTGTTATACGTGTGGGAGCTAAAATTGATAAATCTGAAACACACAATCTTAGTGATATTGCCACCATTCTGGTTGAATCTGTTGGAGTTGTTCACAAATTACCCATTACTCTAGCCCAGGCTGTACTATTCATGAAGATTTTATTGTTGTAAAATATCAGAAGCTAACGTTAATATTTTCTAATCAGCTTTTGAAAAAATACAATTGTGCATTGGATTGAAAAACCAATGAGCTAAAAATTCCTCTTAATGGAAAAGATTATATTATCCCAGTTACTATGCATAAGGTCAAGAACAAGCTTGAGGTAAATTGTGCAAACATAACTCTGGATTGTAATGATTTCTCAACTCTGGATAATATATCACAGGACTCACAGGAGTTAAATAGGTATGATATATTAAAAAAAAATGTATGAGCTATGAGAAGCTTGAAAAAATGCTATATATCACTCTCAAGTATAACGCAGAAATCAATGAATATTGCGAAAGACTACAGACATGCTATGATAAACTTCTTTAAAAATAGGTTAGTTATTTTCAAAGTTATACTTTCACATTTGCTAAAATTTTATTGCTTCTTTTAACCATCTCCTTATACAATACATGTAATTTCTCTTTATTTATATCTGAGCCTTTTAAATTCACGGATTGAGACTGAATAGTAGATAGTATTAATGGAGCTAGCTTATTTTTGGGGTTTGATTTTTTTCCTCCAGATTTTTTCGCCTTATTTCCTTCTGAGGTCGAATCAGTAGATTTGCTAGGTTCTACTCTTACATTACATATTTTATTTTCTAGTTCTGTGAAGGGGAAGCATTTTGGTTATATATATCTGACTCAATCTGTTCTATCTTACCAGTCTGGGAATTCTCAACCAAAACAGGCTGAGATGGAATAATACCTTGCTGGAGATGTTCTTTATTATCCAATATTTCATAAATACACTTGGGTCCAATATAGAATTTATCAGCCATTTTTTTTGATGCATTGGGTATCCTACCTCTGGATTCTCTAATTTTCTTGATATCAGCTTCTGATAACAAGGTTGCCTTAGCATCATAAAATGTATCATGGATATGGGCTACCATCTTCACTAGATTTTATTTTATATACTAGAAAAAAAATAATAATCTTTAATAAATATCAATGCATATCAATGTATATATATCAATACTTTTCAATATATATTAATATATTTCAATATCCACTAATGCGTATTAATAGACTTCAATATATATTAATATATCACTAATACGTATTAATACTCTTCAATATATATTGATATATCATCGATACGTATCAATATATATAGTATTTATAGAAAAAAAAATAAATTGCAACGTATTTTTCTTGCTATATAATCATACCAAGATTATACCCAATGTGCATACACTGAAAGATATAAAAAATAGAGAATATAGGCTAGGAAGCGTATATGAGCAAGAGCTTGAAAAAAAATTAAATTTATCTATTGAATATAACTCTAAAATTAATGATCTTAGTGAAGGGTTGTAGGCTAAAATTTCAGAGTATTCAGAGCAAGAGGAAAAGTTTTACCAAATCAATGCTGTTGTTAAAAATAAGATTAGCCAGATAGATGCAGTTAATACTTGGCTTAGATTCCAAATTACTTCTGAATGGATATTCCGTAATGGGCTTGAAGTCGAACATTCTGCTGAAATAAAATCACTCAAATCTTCGATAGAATCATTGAAGGGAGAAGCGACCTTGGCCCAGAAAGCATTATCCCTTGATAAGATCAAGATTCTTTCTCTTGAAGCTAAGATAGGTAAATTGGAAGCTGAAGTGAAACACCTGAAACTAGAACGTGTATGTTCCCCATTACATATATCCCAAGATTCGGGAGGGTTACTAGAGAAGCTGGCCAAAACAAACTCATCTGAAATTGATTCTCTTAGGCTTGAATTAGAACGAGTAAAAGAGGATTTAAATTCAAAAAAACACGAAATAGAATGTATAGAAAAAGGAATAGAGGCAACAGATGTTATATATAAATGAAAATTAGATAAATTGTCTTCTGTGCAATTAAATTTAATGAAGGAAAATTCTCACTTCCGAGGTTTAATGTTAAAGAAAGATAATAAAGCAGTCCCAGAAAGATCAGCTGAGCATGTACCTCCCCTTACGAGCGATGCAAAAGAAAAAGAGAGTGAACAGGTTCTAAAAGAACCACAACTTTCTACTCTTAACCCCTCTCAAATATTTTCTGTAGATGGTGCAGAAGCCGAGTCTTTACTAGCAACTACTCCTACTATTGCAGGTTCTTTAATGATACCAATGATAATATATTCCATACTTACCTTACTACTGATTGCAATTATATGGATTGTAGTTGGGAAAAAATATGGAAAAAAATAACCAATACATTTAGACTAGTGATTTATATCTCCGGACATATCTGTGGCTGGACTATGTAATCAGAAAACCGGGCTAGAAGAGGCCACCCCGTGACTAGATCGAATATAGGAATTGAAGTTAGCACATATCATTGCAGAAGAAAAAAATATATAAATATTATTGTAAGTATTTTTAGCTGAAATTGCTACGTATGCTAAAAATACTTAACAATATAATTTGATAATATCATCTATATCTACTTCAGATGAATTATCTTTTTATCTTCCTGTAGCTTCGATAACGCTTGATAATGTGTGAATTCTAGACCAGCTATCTTATGCCATATATTCCGCAAACTGGTTAGTATACTACACTCATTTTCTTTATTATACGATAACATATATCTTTCTAAGTTCATAGCTTTTAATTTGTACTTGCTAGTCTTAGTAACTAATCTATACATTTCTTCTTTACACCCCATATCATCCTGAGAAAGTTCTGTAAGTAATGTTGTTAGTTTTAAGCGGATAGATTCCTCTTGCTTATTTAATGTATTGAGGAAAGAAGTCCAATATGACTTATTTCCTAAGTATTTTTCTATGCTATTAGTATAAGTGGTATCATATAAATTTTTCACATAAATATTAGCTTCTTCTCATAGATGGGATGTGATAGTCTCATCTTTTTTTGGACCATCACGTAGGTCTTTGATATACTCTTTAATCCACTTTTCAGCTGATTTCTGCGCTAAGGCATCTTTCATATTTGATATCTCGTCTTTATCCAAATCTTTGCCAACTTTCATTTTCCTACAGATTCAGATGATGGCTGGTATCTATCATCATAATTTATAAAATATGCACAGAGGCCAGCAACACTTTTCAGATAATAGTTAATATCGATCCTTTTACCTAATCGTCTTACTACCTCTGGATACTCCATTTTATCTCCTATTCTCTGTAATGAATCATTCTCAACTACAATATACCCAAAGCACTCGCCTGGTTCTGGAATTTGGTAAAGATAAGGTTCTGATGTCAAGCCCTTTTTTATAAGTTGTTGGTCTTTAGCTTTTTCACGAATATGCCTATCTTGTATTTGTGAAATAAAGCGTTGAACAGATTTGTTATCTTTATCGGACTTCCACGCACAAGTTTGAACCAATTTATTAAGGTTTATCTGAGAAATATCATTTATGGTTTTCTTGAGTACTTTCTCCACAATCTGATACAAAGTACGTGAATTGTTCATCTTTATAAATTCATCCATAATATCCTTTCCTATTTTGCAGAAAAGAGTAGAATGCCCTCGTTTTACAGTCTCTACCCCGAATGAAAAGCTTTTTATTAAAGTTTGGCTTGCTTTCATGTGGAATGCCATAGTATTTTTTCTTTCCAGTAAATACTACCGGAAATAAAACTTCTTCATATGCCATTTTAAGATAAGTCGATCCATTATCTTTTCTAAAAAAGTCATTAACTTTGTCACAGAGTTTCTCTATTACTCCATAGAGATGTTCACCATTCTAGACCAATATTCTTCTTTCGAGATCCTATTTCTACTGTCATATGTCTCATCACATTTCTAAAAGCATTCTTCTGGACAGACAAGATATAAGGAATCAGTATCCCATATTTTATCCAGAAGCCCTTGCTTTTAACGAAATCTGCGACAAGTTTGATATTTTTCTGTCCAGCTAATATGACACCCCTAGCAAGTTCACGCAAGAAGAAAAGGGATATGCTATTTCCAGCCTCACCATAGAATGTATTCATATATACCTTAAGAGTATTTTGTTTCGCATCTAAGCAAGAATAGTCAAAAGAAACTGAATCATATTCTGCTATGAACTCATGTTTTTCTTTATTAATAAAATAATATAGATTTTTGCTAAGGCTGGCACATTGTTTTCCCTTTGCATTTGCTAAAACTTGCTCAATAGCTTCTGGTAATGACAAGCCTTTACCTATTTTACCTATTACCAGTTCTATGTTTTCTTTTTTATATTTCAAGGGTACAAGAGATTTTTTCATCTTAACCTATTTACCATATAAATACTCCAGCACACTAACATAGAGACCCTTTTCTTCAGGAATGTTATGATGCTAAATGGACCATGCAAGAATATCCTGATCATTGAATTTAAAACTAATTTCATGAAGCTTTTTACCACTTTGTTCAGCATGCTTTCGAGATAAAATAATTTTATCAGATAAAAGATTATATGTCATAATAAGATTTGGATATAGCGATGCAAAGTCTAAGCCAGTTACAGGATGTTTATTTTTAAGGCCTTTTATTGGTGGGAAGACATAAGCTCTGGGATATTTTTTAGTTCCAGTTTTCTCTTTTGAGATTGTACTGGATAGAACCCCTCTTTGCCATGTGCTAGCACTTAAAAGGTTGCAAACCTTCATACCCCTTGCAAAATAATGTGCATCAAAATAATGATAAGAAGGCTAGAGTTACTAGCTCCCTATATTCATTGATTACATTGCGCTTGACTATTAACCACTGACAGCTAAAAGCGTCGATAATATAGTATTTGGCCACTTTGCGTATCTGCTTAGCCATTGTGGCATTTGTTTCTTTTAATGCCCTTTCATAATACTTGTTCATACAATGAATAGGTAGGTCCACTTTGTTGTCAATTTCATACTCCCTTAAGTAAAATGCGAGACTACTTTTTTCAGCTTTAGAATAGAATCTTTTAAAACAGGGCTAGACATCAATAGCCACATAGCCAGGAATTTTAAGATATTTCGAATAGAATTTTCTATCATTTACTTTTATCATATTTACCAAAATTACCATTTTATAATTTTTTCAAAGCTCGATGGCTTAAATGATATATGATTGAACATCCATTAGAAAACCCCTAATTTATTGGCCTTCTCCACAATAAATTTTCAGTCGTATTGTGAATCATTAAAGTCTATTTGTATATCTGGAGCTAAGAGTTTCCAATACAATACGAATGCTTTTAGTAAATTGGTTTGGGATCCACATACGATTGTAATCCATTGTGGGTCTGGAGTGGTTTCAACATCAACAAGACAAATTTGTTTTAATGGTTTGGGATCATCTTTCTAATAAACTGTCATACAAATCAAGAATACAACATCTTCTTTATATTTTGCATAGGTACCTCGCCTGTTTTTCGTGAGCTATATGTTTCAATATCTCACGTAAGAACAAGGGTGCGATCTCGTAAAAGCGCTGAGGAAAATAATGGATTGTTATAATCGTCTTCACTTATTGGATTGTAATTATTCACAGATGCTTGGAAGAGATAAGTACCCCTGAATGTGTTCATATAAATAATTACTTAATACTGCTTAACTCGAAAGAGATAATCTTTCTTCACAGGCTACTTTGCGGTAATAATATTGGCAATTTAGATCATCCGAAGCTGTACACATACCAACAGCACAGACTGCTTTTAATGCATTATACCGGTCATAGTGGTTCCATGTTCTCATACGGATAAATGGTTTTTTTTCTATATGGTACCCTTGAAGTGGGAAAGCACTAATAGTCTCGATTCCAAACTTCGATATGCTATTAAGAATATTAGATAACATCTTTACTAATTTGGTCTTAAATATAGATAATGACATCTCTTCAGGTACTTCGATATCAAAGAAGGGTTTGATACCTGTAATATTCATGACTGCTTTTTGTTCATCAATCAAAGTACCAGCAATACGGAAAATATAGGTGGAAACCCCTTTTACATATTCGGTATCATCACTAACTTCAGTAGGTATAAAGTATACAGGTTGATTATTAGATAAGCATTGTTGAAGTATAGCAGTCATCCCATTATCATGTTCTGCTACGATCTCATTACGTGATGGAATACTAGCTAAAGTCTTGGCGCCGTCGTAGCAGGCGAGGGAGCCAGTTCCAGTGTGATTAGTTTGTCAGAAATAGGTGTGGTATGCATGTTATCAGTTCGAAAAGTTATAATAACACAATATATTTCTGAAATGTTTAATTATTTTTTTAATGAGTGTAAAAAAAAGACGCATAGCAGGTTGACAAAAGAAACGGGAATAAATATATTCTTAATAGATGATATTTAGGGTAGGTAAGGGCGTAATCTATTATATAAATATTGGCACTTGCCTACCCAACACTAACATGCATTCGGATATACGTGATATATATATTG
>CAJVQC010000275.1:0-14186 GCA_910592285.1 Racocetra persica | reverse complement strand
AAGAAATATTTGGATAGTTACAATAGTTATTGATTGAAAAGTTTGAAATATTTGAGGCCGAGGCAGGGGTATATTTAGAAAAAATGATAAATTTAGTTATAGAAAATAATAAGAAATAATTTTATAAACTCATGCCCCATGCCCAAACTTGACTAGAAACTGAATACAACACCCAACAAAAAAGAACCCAAACAACAGAGTTAAAAATTAGTAGCAATTTTATCGGCAAAAAATTACAAGGAGAACTAAACTTAAACGATTTTACTAGTTTAAAAAAACTTCATTGCTATAATAATAAGTTAATCAGACTCAATTTAACTAATTGTAAGCAATTAAAAGAGATTATTTGCTGAGGTAATCAACTTACTAATTTAATTTTACCCAATGATTGCTCTGGTCTTACTAAATTAGATTGTAGCAATAACCAGTTAATCAAACTTAGTTTAGCAGTTCTTAATAAAGAAACCTTGAAAGAGTTAGATATTAGCAACAATAATTTCTCCCCTTCCGTTCTCTCCATATTTACCCCTTTTACTAATTTAGAAATTCTAAAAATAGGCAACGATAATACTAAGAAAATAAAACAAAATATTTATAATCGCTTTCAAGGTAGTCTAGAGCCTTTAAGAAATCTCATTAAATTAAGAGAACTTCATATCTCCAATACCGACCTAAATGAAGTAAATATCGAGCAATTACCCCAAAGTTTAGAGAAAATTGAATACTCTACTGATAAAAGACCTGATTGTAAGTTAAAACAAATTGCTACTCAATTAAGTAAGTACCAAAAATTTTCAACTAAATATCCGGCTGCCAAAGCAGACCAAACTAAAGTCATTGACTTCTCGCCAAAGTCTAACCTAAAAAAGATAAGTCAACAATCAGTCAAGAATATTACCTTAGAAACAGAAAAACCTCAACTAAGTTATTCAACCAAAAAAAATAATGAAGAATTATTAAAAGAAATAGCAACCGCTAACAATTTAGCCAAGGAAACTTTTTGGCAACAAACTATCTCTGGTCTAGAAAAGCAAATAAATCTGCTCAGTCAAGAAGAAAATATTGAACCTGAAATTATAAACTTGGCTTGACAAAAACTAACCGCAATTAAATCAAAGGCCATTCAAGAATTAAATATCGAAAATTACCTACAAGAAATTAGTCAGTTGCAAAAAGATTTTACTAAACTTCAGACTAATTTAACTCAGTTATATGAATTACAAAAGGAGCTGGGACAATTGCAGTTAGAGAAAAAGATAGAAGTTTTGCCTAAGTAATTTTTCAACCGAAAAGTAATTTGCCGGATACAAAAGCATAAAAAACGCTATATAAGTCCCAGTTCCTTTGCAAGGAAAATAAAACTATATAAAATTATAAATATATTGCCTATGGTCAGAATGAGAGAAAATAACAAATTAGAATAACTAACTAAATCAATTACCACCTAATTTGTTTATAAGAGAGTTAATTACCATTTGTGGTGATTGTATAAATAAAAATAATTTTTTTAAAACTATAAATTAAAATTCGCAAATAAATATCTAAATCGCATGGTAAACTGACAAGCATATGGAGTTCCTTTTGAAAACTTTACGAAAAAAATAACTAAAAAATGAATAAAGCAAGGATTTGATTATGAAGAGACAGCTGAATGGATTAAGGCCGGTCTAACTCTGCACGAAGCCAAATTCGCTTACTGATTAAAAGAAGAAAGAAGTAAAGATATTGACAATTACCCAAATAAAAATTATGCTGATCCGCAATGAATAAAGGATAATGCTGAATTAGAGAAATTGAGAAAAGAATTCGCTAACCAGAATGAAGAAAGCGATGAGGAAGTTGAGTCTCCTAGTGAGGAGGAATATGAAGAAAAAATAAATGCTCAAGATTGACTAGATGAAAATTACCCCCAAGAAGAAAGAGAAAATACCAAAGAATTACACATCAGCAAAAACCTAGAAGGAGAACTAGATTTATCAGAATTTACTAATTTAAAAAAGATTTATATTTCTTATTTTGTGGATGAAGACGAGTTGGAAATAAAAGATAAAGGAAAATATGAAGATAAATTTGTTAAATTAGTAAATGCTCAGGAGTATTTGGAAAAATATTTAGAGGAGAAGTATCCTGGGAAAGAGAAAAGCGAAATAACCGGGACATTATATATTAATGATAAAAACTTGGAGGATGATTTAAAAATTGAAGGTTTTTCTAGTTTAGAAAAATTGGATTGTAATAAAAATAAACTCACTAGTTTAGAAATAATTGGCTGTCCAAGATTAAAAATGCTTCATTGTGGTTTTAATCAACTAGGTAGTTTAGACTTAACTAATTGTGAAAAGTTAGAAGAACTTAATTGTACTAACAATAAACTTGCCAGCCTGGACTTGAGTAATTTAACTAGTTTAAAAAAATTCCATTGCCAAAATAATTTTTTAACTGATATAGACTATTCAGTTCTAAACTCAGAAGAGTTGATTGAACTAAAAATAGGAAATAATAACCTCTCTGAACAAGATTTAGAAGAATTTAGCGGCTTTACTAATCTACAAGTTTTGTGGATAGGTAATAATAGCGACTATGATAACAAAATAGATGAAAACAAGTATAACCGTTTTGTTGGTAGTTTAAAGCCGTTAGAAAAATTGACCAAGTTGAGGGAGTTAGAGATTAGCAATACTGATATAGATTCAGGTTTAGAATATTTGCCTGAGAGTGTGAAAACTCTGAAATGTGAGGTTGTATCCGATGAGTTCCAAGTAAGTAGACTTAGAGAACAACTTATTCCTTACGTTAACAACTTTTCAGACTGAAAAAAAAAAAGAGAAGAATGAAAAAATAAATTGTTTGCTAGCAGGGAAATTAGTGAGTGAGCAGAAATAGGCTTGGATTTGAATAAATTAGACTTTGTTATCCACTTAAAAAAAGAAAAAGATTACACACCGGATGATTTTAGAAATGAAGAAGAAAAAGCCCAAATTTGATTAGATTGAAAATATCCTCAAGACAAAAGAAAAGACATTACAAAGTTGGACATAAGTGGTAAGAGTCTAGAAGGTTTATTAAAATTAAACGGTTTTGTTGGTTTGAAAGAACTAAATTGTTCTAATAATAAGTTGACTGGTTTAGATTTAAGTTTCTGTTCAAAGTTGTCTAGAATTCAATGTTCTTCCAATGAACTAAATGATAATAAATTTTTAGTTAATTTGCCTAATCTTCAGAACTTAATATACTTAGACATTAGTGATAATAATTTTCAGCCGCAAAATCTATCTTTTCTAGAAAAGTTAACAAATTTAGAAGAACTACGCTTAGGAACATCTAAAAAAGAAAGAGTGAGGGGGGACAAGTATAATCGCTTGACAAGTTCTTTAGAGTCTTTAAAAAGCATGAAAAAGTTAAAAATTTTAGACATTAGCAATACCGATATTGAAAATGGTCTAGACTCTTTACCCAAAAATGTAGAAGAAATTTACTGTTCTACTAAGGAAAGACCAGAAAGCAGAGTGGGCAATATAAGTAATTTGCTAAAAGAGAAAAAGTCCGATTTTGCTTTTATTGATGGTAGGTATAAAAGGCTAGTTAACGCTCAGAAATGATTGGATGACAATTATCCTGAGAATAAAAGGGGCGAAGAAACTGAACTAAACATCGGCAAAAAATTACTTGAGGGTCACTTAAGTTTAAAAGGTTTCAATAATTTAGAAAGGCTTTATTGTCACGATAATTATCTAACTGACATCAATTCACTATTATCTGAGTTAAATCCAGAAAAACTAAAATCATTAAGCCTGTATGATAACAATTTTTCAGAAAGTGATTTAGAACCTTTTAGTGAATTTGTTAATTTAGAAGTGTTGATCATCTCCGGTAACCTTTTTAGAGAGGATCATGAACAAGACATTGCTAACCGTTTTGTTGGGTCGCTTCAACCGTTGCAAAAATTAATCGGACTAAAGTGATTATACATTAACAACACAGACATTAACGAAGGTTTAGAATGTTTACCTGAAAGTTTGGAGTACTTATATTGTAGTGACCAATACCAATATTGAAATAAAAGACCAGGAGCTAAAGTAGAAGCAATCTCTGCCCAACTTCGTGATTATGGATCAGATGGTAATTATGATCTCTCGGCTTGAAAAAGAAACAAAAAGTGGCAAGACAAATTTGATAACAAAGAATTTACTCATGAGTTTAAAAAATGAAAAAAAGTTGGCTTGAAAGATAATGAAGTGGATTTTGCCGCCTATTTGGAAAATAGAGGTTGCAGCCCTTCAGACATTAATGAAAAAGATAAGAAAGAAGAAAAATTGAAAGAATATCGCCAAGCAGAAACCTGATTAAAATTTAATTACCCTACTAAAGAAAGGGAAAAAATAAAAAAGTTGAATATTGTTAGCAAAGGTTTAGAAGGCTCTTTAAACACAAGCAGTTTCAAGGATTTAACAGATTTAAATTGTTCAAAAAATAAACTAACTAGTCTAGATATTAATGATTGTTTAAATTTAAAAGTGCTTAACTGCGAGAATAATCAAATTACCAAGTTGGATTTAACTGGACTAAATGAACTAGAAAATCTTTCTTGTAATGATAACCTTATCAAAGAATTCGATGCTGCTTGCTTAAATCCAGAAAAACTTACTAATTTAAGCCTAAAAAATAATTTTTTATCGGAACAAAATATATCAGTTTTTAGTAAATTTACTAAATTAAAAGAATTGTCAATTGGCAATGACAATAAAGAGAAGATTGATGAGGGAATATATAATCGCTTTGTTGGTTCTCTAAATTCCTTAAAAGATCTAACCAAGTTAGAAAGTTTACATATTTCCAATACTGATATTAATGAAGTAGATATTGAAAAGTTGCCCAAAAGTTTGAAAGTAAATGGAACTTATTGTTCTGCCACAGAAAGGCCAGAAAATAAGGTAAAAGATATTCAGGAGAAGTTGTATAATTATCTTACTAAGAAAAGATTGAATGAAATGTATCCTGACAGGTCTGCCAAAGCACTAGACAATCTTCGTTATGAAGAACTAAAAGGCCATTTAGACTTGAGTGAGTATAGGAGTTTGGAGGAATTAAATTGCAGTAATAACCAGTTGACTAGTTTAGATATAAGTAAGAATACTAAACTCAAAAAAATTAATTGTTCTAATAATCAGTTTACAACTCTAAATCTTGAGAACTTACCTAGTTTGACTGAATTCAACTGCAGCAATAATGACAAATTAACTGAAGTGCAAGGCATTGAGGATTGCAATGAATTAGTCTCTCTGGACTCTGAAAACAATAGTTTTCCAGGTGAGACAAAAAAAATGTTAGAAAAATTAAAAAGTGCAATCGAGTTTACTGGTCAATTAAAAGGACAATGAAAAGAGAAAAAGGTTAATAGTTGATTCAATAACGAGTATCCTGAAAATAATAAGTGTCTAGGAAAGTTTGATTGAGAAAATAAGGGCAAAAAAAGAAGGGATATTAAAGAATTGGATATTAGTGGTGAAGAATTAACTGGTGAATTGAATTTAAAAGGCTTTGATTCATTAAAACACTTAATCTGTCGTGATAACCAGTTAATAAGCATTGACTTAAGTGAGTGCAAGGAATTAGAAATTATTGATTGTAGAAGAAATAAATTAAAAAAGATAAAATTTAGCGATGCTTATCCTTTGAAACTAAAAAAATTTCGTGGATCTGACAATGCATTTAAAAAGTTAAAAAGTATCATTAGCAACATAGACACTGAAAATTTAACCTACTTCGACGTTAGCAACAATGAAATTTCCGGTGGTAAGTTAAATGATTTCGCTGAATTTAAAAATTTAAAAAGTCTGTTTATTGGTAGTAATGATGGAGATAAAAGTAATAAGTTTACTGGCTCTTTAGAAGATTTAAAAGAACTAAATGAACTTCTTGAAATTGATATTCGCCGTAATGATGAAATTAAAATTGAGGATTTTCTAAAAGAACTGAAAGAAGAGACAAAAAAATCATGACTGGTTAATCTAGAAAAAGTATATTATGTAACCAAAAAAGAAAATAAAGCCAACACTGAGGGTGAGAAGGATGGAAAAAGAGGCAATTTTTCTAAAGATGGCGAGCAAAAAAATGATAATGAACGTTATTATGTTAAAGAAAATAATTTCTATGATATCAAAAATTTGCGGAGTAGCAAAATATCTGACGGTGCCGAAGTAAAAGTAATATTAAAAACTCCACTTTTATCGGAGGACAAAAAGCATAAAATAGGTGTAACTAAAGATAGTTACGAATTTAAAGAAGTAGACTACTACAATAGTGGTAAGGTAATTTACCCCTCAGAAAAAGAGACGGGGTTTAAGTGAGAAACCGGCAAGGAGTTGTCATTAAGTGATTTACCGCTTAGGCTTTGTCATATTAGTGGTAAGGCATTTGAGCTTTTCTCGATCAAAAAATATTTTGAGAAAAATGGTATAGAATCAGTTAGTTTTAAAGATAAAGTTTTGACAGTTGATTATGATGGTAAAGAAAAAAAGACATTTTCTGGTGAAGACATTAGTAAAGAATTACAGGAAATTAAAAATTATCTACAAAAAAATAGAGAAGAAACTATTAGAAAGCGAGTGCTTGATTATAACAAAGAAACAGAAATAGCAATAAAAAAAAGAGTGGAGTGTGATAGCGATGCTAAACACTATGCCATCCTGTCTTATTCATGAGGTGGTAAACATAAAGAAGAAATACCATGAAGCCCAGAAAATGCCGAAAAAAGATTAAGTCCAGGCGGAATAAAATCTCTAGACAAGGCTATTAAAACATTGAGGGTACTTAATGAATTTCATGGTTTAAGCATAAAAGGTAAAGAAATTAAACATCTCTGAATGGATCAGTTATGTGTCAATCAAGGTAATACTAAAGAGAAAGGTCATGAAGTTTCTAAGATGAGGGATTATTATGGTAATGCCACGGTAACTTTGATAGCAATACACGCTGAGGTTGGTGAGAAAAATATCAGAGACCTGTTAAAATCTTTTGACAAAGGAGAAAGTGGACTTATTTATCCTAATGAAATAATCAAAAACTCTTTACCTATTTTAGAAAAAATAATTGGCTCTGAGTGATTTTCTCGCTCCTGAACCTATCAAGAGGGATTTTTATCAAAGAGAACCATCTTTATGTTTGATGACTTTTTAATTGATGGTCGATTTATGGCTTTAATTTGAAAACTTAAGCAATTTTCCTCAATTCATTATGAAGAATGTAGATGAATGAAAGACTTATGTGGAGAAAAAGCAGCTACTCCGGTAGGATGGATATATTATGAAGGTGAGGACAAACAAGGATACAGCCTTAATGACAAAGCTTCACTTAGACTAACTGAGGCTTTGTGGGCAGTGAAAGATAGAGGTCGGGCACTTCCCATTGATGGTATTTATTCAATAATTGGTTTATTACCTTATAGCGACAAGGTAAAGGTCGATTATGAAAAGGATCCAGAGTCAGTATTGAGAGAAGTAATGTTTATTGCAGTAAATTATGAACACGGCGAACCTTTAGCTTGAAGCGGCTGAGGTAGTCGAAAGTCAGGATTGTGTTGAGTACCTGCCATAGATGAAAGTGGGTCAAGCAGTGTAACAGGGGGAATAAAAGTAGGTTATGATCTTAAGAAAGGAAAACTTAGCTTTAATCCCAATGAAGGAATAAAAATTCAAGCCTCAGAATATGTAATAAGCAAAAAAAGTAGTGGTTTGTATGAGGTAGAGATGAGAGAGGCAATGGAAGGTAGCCTTTGAATGCGGGAAGTTTGAGTAAATGTTGAAGGCAAACAGGAAAAATTAACTTTATCTGGAACTAAAGAAGGAATTGAAGCAGTAAGCGAGGGCAGAACACTTATAATTCCAAACAGAGAAACATGAAAAAGCGATAAGCCATTTGCTATATTATCTTTAAAGGCTGGAATTAATTATATTGAAAAAAAGATAAAAGAATTGGAAGAACAAATTAGAAAAAACGGAGAAATGCTTGTGATTGGAGGAAACGAAGAAAGAAAAAAAATAGAAGAATTAAAGGAATTAATAAATCAAGATAATGCTCGTCACCGCATAGATTTATTAAGAATAGAAGAAGGTTACGAAAAATTAATAATCAAGAAAACAAAAGATGGCAAGGAAATTGAAGTACCAAAAGCCGAAGAAAAAACTTTCATAATCGGCCTCGATAACCAGCAATACCAAGCCCAAATAGAAATCCCACCTAAACAATAATCCTATGCCAACAGCCCAAACATACCTCAACAATAAATACCCCCAAAATAAAGAAAAAATCAAAACAATTGACCTCAGCGGTTGAAATGAAAAAGATTGAACCGCTAAACCCAATTGGGAAAAATTAACCGGAGAGTTAAATCTCTCCGATTTTCCTAGTTTAGAATTGTTCAATTGCTCCTATAACCAAATTACTTCTCTCAATCTCACCAACTGTCCTAATTTAACTGAACTTAAATGTTGAGAAAATGAAATCACAGAAATAAAATTCCCCAACTCCCAACTAAAACTAAAGACATTTTATGCTTGAACCAATCATTTAACCAAATTAAACTGAGAAATTTTTGATCCAGAAAGTTTAACCAACATTAGCATCAGTAATAATAATTTCCAACGACAAGATATCTCCCTCTTTAACCACTTCCCTAATTTAGAAGAATTATGTCTAGGCAATGATTTAGAGGAAAGATTAACCAACAGAATTTACAATCGCTTTACTGGTTCATTAGGAGTTTTAAAAAACCTAAAAGATTTAGAAAAACTCCAAATTGAAGGAACTTATATTGATGATAATCAATTAACAGAGATACCAAAAAACTTGCAGGTAATTAGTTGAGGTAAGGAAAACATCATTAGAAGATTAGGACTAAATAAAGAAGAAACCGCCGAATTAAGAAGAACCAACCCCACTAATTTTCAAGAAGTTCTTAGTAAAATTATAGTTAACTACACTAAACTAAATAAAGAAAAAAGTAAGACAATCAAAGAATTATCTGACGCTATAAATATTAGTAGGCAATTAAAAGAAGGAGAATCAGAGGACAAACTCATCACTAATTTTCAAGACTTGGAGAAAGAACTTAAAAAATTTAGTAAGATATGAGAAGAAGTGGACAAGGAAGACAAGCAAAATAATACAGTTGCTTCTGTCGTTCCTTTGGAAAGGCTCTTTATTATCCGTGGCAATCTCAAACAATTTTTAAAAAAATGAGGTGAAGATAGCAAGGATAAAGAAGGTAAAACCGAACTTAGTAAACTCCAGTCCCCTGAACAGTTCGGTAAATTTAACTATCTGACGGGAGTAGAATATGCTTCTACTGCTACCACAGTAATAGGAGGCGCTTTAACTCTACTAGATTTCTCTACTACGGGAGGAGTAATTACCCTAACTGCTCCTTTGATCGGCACCGGGGCTTCGCAATTGAAATCCAATCTTTACGATGCCAAGCAGAGTAAATGAGAAGAGTTTAAAACCGATGCCGATAATTTTTTGGATAATTATAATGAACTATTGGGAATATTGAAAAAAATTGCAGTAGGCGAATTGGGAGAAGTAAACCAAGCCTTAAAAGATTTAAAAAATAAAGTTAATCAGTTTTTAGAAGAATACGACGATGATGGTAATGAAGAAATCGATGTTGAGGAACTAATCAATGAACGAAAGAAGTTCGCTGAAGAATTAAATAAAGTAGAGGCAATTGTGCAAGATATGCAAGAATTAGAAGAAAAAGTACTTAGTTATCGGCAAGGTTCTGCTGGCAGGAAAAAACTTGAAGAGGAAAAAAGGATAAAGTCAGAGATTGAAAAATTATCTAAGGAGTTAGTAGGGGAACAAAAGTCCAGTGAATTTAAGAATAAGATTAAAGAAAAATTACCAAAAAAGGAAATTAGAGAAATTATCCCTCTTATCTCCTTAGGAGAAAAGCAACAATTTTTAGTTATTAGTCAAAATAGGAAAAATCTGCTTGCTTTTTTTAATTCTAATGAAAAGCAATATTCGTTGGACTTAGTTGAGTATAAGGAGGCTACTAAAGAGGCTAAAATGAAAAAGAGTAAAGATTTTCCGCAATGGTTTGTTTCAGAAGAAGAGGCTAAAAATAAGGTGCGAGAAATTGAATTAGATAGAAAGGCCATCAAAATTTTGAAAGAATTAAGAAAAAGCAAAGAAAAAGAAGGGACTAGTGATAAAATGGAAGAAGAAAATTTAATTGATAAAATTAAGGCCAAGTTAAGAGAAGAAGGGAAATTAGAGAATAATAAGACAATTTTATCTCATTCAACTTCTCCCAGAACCTCCTACCAAAAAAATAACCACAAGTCTCCAATACTGATGAACCGACTTTAAAACGAAAATGTGTACTCCCATTCAGAACTGAGATTGCTGAGAATGTTGTAAGCAAAAAGATAAACAAACAACCGAAGAAATTGAATCAAAAAAAAATTTAGAAACGCAAGGAGAAAACTCCAAAAAAGTTTCCTTAATCGAGCAAGAAACTTCTCTCCAAGCCCAAATAGAAATCAATCAAAAATAATATGACTAAAAAAATATTCTTAGGCGGAACAGCCAATAATTCAATATGACGGGAACAATTAATTCCCTTACTAGACTCTAATAAAATTTCTTACTTTAATCCGGTAGTAGAAGAGTGAAATGAGGAAGCCCAAAAAAGGGAAGAAAAAGAAAAAGTAACTTCTGACTTTCGCTTATACACCATCACTAAAGAAATGTTAGGCTTCTATTCTATCGCGGAAGTAGTAGAAGATAGCAATAAAAGACCTGAAAAGACTATTTTTTGCTATTTAGAAGAAGGTTTTGGCAAACATCAGGTCAAGTCTTTACAAGCCACTGCCAGGTTAGTAAAAGCTAACGGAAGCCAAGTGTTTACTAGTTTAGAGGAAGTGGCTGAGTATTTGAATAGTGAGCAAGTGGCACAGGTGGAAGTTTCAAGAAAGTGTCCTCCTTGTCAGATAATTTAAATTTTTCTTATTTAACATAACATCTTAAACAATAATCAAACTAAATATGGTAAATGCCCAAATATGGCTAGAAAGCCAAAGAAAATATGATACTAAAGAGAAACGAGAACAAGTTACTGAATTAGATATTAGTAACAAAAATTTAGAGGGAGAGTTAGATTTAAGTGATTTTATTAACTTAGAAGTATTAATTTGTAATAGCAATAACTTAACTTCTTTAAATGTCAGCAAACAAACTAAATTAGAAAGTTTAACTATTTCTAAAAATAGTTTTCCATCACAAAATCCAACTTGGCTTAGTCACCTAGCTAATTTAAAGGAACTTTATCTAAGGCAAAATAATTTTAGTGGCTCTTTGGAATTTATCCAAAATATGACTAATTTAGAAGTGCTTGATATTGGTAATACTAATATAGAGTACAATTTAAAGTATTTACCACCTAACTTAAAATGAATTAGCCGTAATGAAAAGATAAAGGAAGAGTTAATCCTTTGCGGAAATAATTTGGCTGTTTGGCGAGACTCTCGCCCGGGATTAGTGGAAAAGGCAGCCAGTAATGATTCCGAAAATTCCTTAGAAATAATAGCCGCTACTCCGGAATATTTAAAAAGCGAGTTAAATAAAGAAATCTTCCCAGCAGATTATAATCTGACCGATTTAAACTACTCTAACTTTACTTTCCGCGACCCCCGGCCATTTGGTTGAGAAAAATCATTTGAATTCCAATCCACAACCACGAAACAATTACCTCTCCGTCTTTACAACCTAAAAGATAAGAAAGTAGAAGAAACAAAAAATAGAAGTGATCTGCAAGATTATGCTATTCTCTCTTATGTTTGAGGAACCGATTGGGAGAATAAAAGTGAGTTGACTGTACTAAAAAGTGATGGTCAATCTTATCAAGTAAAATTGACTAAATTAGGCCGCAAAGCTGTACAGAAAGCTACCCAAACTTTAGGTCTGATTAATCAAAACCAAGCCAATCTGCATCACATTTGAATCGATAATTATTGTATTAATCAAGGAGATTCTCAAGAAAAGGGTCAAGAAGTTAAAAAGCAAAAGATCTATTATAATAATTCTATAGTGACTTTAATCGCTGTCAATGCCAAAATTGATGCAAAAGTAGATAAAGAAAATAAGTTTCAATTTGCTAAACATATTATCGAAAAAATAGTTAATTCAAGTTGGTTCACTCGTTCCTGGACCTTTCAGGAGGGATTACTTTCTAAGCAAACTATCTTCATGTTTGACGATGGTTTAGTGGATGGACGGATATTGGCTAATATTTGAGGAGGCACTCAGCAAAAAAGTTCTTGAGATAATTCGTGGATCCAGTTAAACAATAAAATATTTGTCACCCCTCTCGGCTGAGGCTATGATGCACAAAGAGAAAAAAATATTAATCTCGGACTAAGCCAGGCTCTCGATGCCATTAAACATCGCAAGCAAACAGTGGCCCTAGACGGCATTTACTCTATCTTAGGTCTGCTACCCTATGGTTATAAAATAAAAGTTAAGTATAAAGAAATGGACTATAAATATACTGAGGAAGAATTGGAGGAGGCTCTGCTAGATATGATGAAAGTGGCTATTCAAGAAGGATTTCCTAATGAGCCTTTGATTTGAATAGGAGAACGTCGCAATGAACTAGAATTATGATGAATACCAAGAATACAAACAGATGGTACTACTAGTGTAGAAGGATGTGGTGAAGTGGCAGCCCAGTTCGAAGATTTAAAGATAACTTCTCAGGGATTGGAATTTACCGGCAAAAGGGAAAAATGAGATTGAAATAAGCAATACATTACACTAACTGCTGATTATAAAAAAACAGTAAAAAGTGATAAAAAATTTTATATTTTAGTGCCTACTGAGGAAAATAAACATTTGCCCATTAAAATTACTTACTCTGATAACCCGATAACTACTTTCCAGGATGAATCCAAAATATTTATTGATATGGTTAATAAGAAATTAATTGAGGGAGAAAAAGCCATTCAGAAATACAAAGCACAAATAGAAATCCCTCCTAAAACTGGGCAGAATTAGGCTAAGCAAAGATTATTAAATACAAAAATATGAAAGATAGAATGAAAAAACTAAGTGGAGGGAAGAAAAAAACTCTTAAAAGCAGCCCCAATTCTCTAATTCTAATCAAAACCAACCAAACCGAAAAAGTAAAAAAAATTTTAGAAAAAGAAAAGGTTGATTATGAAATTTACAGTTCGGAAGTCAATTTAAAAGCCAAGACTTCCCCCAGAAGTAAGAGTGTTAAAGAATTAATAAATTCTCTCGACCGAGCCCGCATAAAGTATTTAGTAATCAATAAATAATTAGGTGTATTTTTGAGACGAAAAAAAGCAAAAATTAGTAAAAAATTGTCCTAGTTGTAAGTCAACATTTATCCCCAATCAAGGAGCCAACTGTCCTTTTACTTGCTCGGCTCGAAAATTAGGAAGCCAACATAAGGAAATAGCAAAAAAAATGATTTCTTATTGCTTCCCTAGAAAAAGGGTAAAAGTTATTTTTCCTACTAACACCCCTCTTTTATCGAACAACTGAAAATGAGGTTGGACCGACGACATTAAACAAATAATTTATATTCCTTGGTATACTTTAAGAAGTAAAAAAGAGTTCTTTGAGACTAAACCCGCACGAAGTCGGACATATTACCGCTTTTGAGAAAAAGTTTAATTTAACTGAGAGAAAAATAATTAAGAAAATGTATGATTTGCGAGATAAGTATGAAGTTTTTTTAATTGAGGAATACAAATTATTTAATTACTATGAAAAGCATCAGAAAATAATCGATGAATATCAGAAATGAGAAGGACATGATTATAATCCTTGATATCTAGAATATTTAGCATTTCATAAAAAGTTAATTAATTCTCCTTTTAAGAAATATGCTTATGGTAGAGTTGAACCTAATCAATATGGATTTAATGAAAGGGGGGGAGGGAAATATAAACCTCGAGGAAGAAAATTATCTGAATCAGGCAATCAGTAAAAATTGGCTTTGCACTTTAACTGCAATAATTATTTCTGACTAGTATTGATTTCAACTTGATTTTGCTGCAAACTGTTTAATTGCTCTTTTAAGTGGGTATTTTCTTGTTCTAATTCTTTTATTTTATTTTCTCGTGCTTGCTGGTATTCTACACTTTTATCCTGAAACT
>CAJVQC010000274.1:0-14187 GCA_910592285.1 Racocetra persica | reverse complement strand
ATTATAACATAAAGTGTATTATAAAAAAAGAAATAAAATAAAGTTATATAAAATCAGTAATCAGGTTCTTTTATATAGATCTAATCTACAGATGTCATATAGTTTTAAATTAGAATCTTAAAATTTAGATTTTTATTATATATATGATATACAGTTTTTTGGGTTGTACAAATTAAAGACAATAGATAGTCATGTACTAAAGATAAAATTTTATAGAAACAGATTGTTACAATACTATTCATACTTTGAGTCTTGCAAAACTCTCTAGAATTATATTAAATATTAATAATAAAAATCTATATTTTTTTTTAGTTTGTATATATTTCTTTTTACGATTTTTTTCTTAAGTAAAAAAAATAAAAAAAAATATACTACAATATTAAAAAAAAAATAGCAAACATAATATCTGTTTTTCAATTTTCTGTACACATAGAAAAGACCTTAGCTAAATTAAAGGCTCAAATAGAAAAAGTCAAAATTAGAAATGCTTATACTATATTTGTATATAGTATTATATATACTGTAAATCAACAATCTTAAGCCTTAAAGATATCAAGCTTCAAAAGATCTACTGCTACCCAAATATTATATCAGAAATTGTATATATTTCTAGAAGATTTTTGTTATAGTAGGGCTAGTAAATAATAGCCCAAAATACTATGCAGTAATACTAGAAAGAGAAAATAATTTATATTTGTGTTTTTATTTATTCTGAATATACTAGACAGAGTACATAACTGCTATACTATTTTACTTTTAGTTCTTTATTACAAGAGAAAGTATGGGCTCAAGATGCTAAAAAGCTTGTTAAAAAAATAATTAATCTATTGTTTAAGTTTCAAGATTTTTTAATTATTTCTTGATAAATTTATTTTTTGTATTAAGCTTGTAGTCTCTCTCACTTTTTTACTACTTAATTTGTCACCTCATATATTTTTCAATATCTATACCAAGAAGATTTTGCAGCATTACAGGAATTTCTAGCCTAACAAGAAATTAATAAAATACTAGAATTGGCCTATTTTGCAAGGGCTTAATAATGTAAAAAGGCAAATATAATAAATAAAATTGTAATAATTCTCTATTCTAATTTTTTTAGTATATATTTTTATTTTTATTTTATTTTTTATTATCAATTTCATTTTGATAACAGTACCAAGTCCTGTATTAAAATTGTTTTATTATTTAATCTCTTATACTAAAATAAAAATTGTGGATGGCTTAGTGGCTTAGACATGTGAAAACTAAATTGAACTGTAAATACATAGTCAATACTATGAATGTGCAATTATACTAGCAAATATATAGTTACAATATTATATATACTATATTCTTTGCAAACTTAAAGAAAATACAATATGTATACTGTAAATTTTACAAAACTATTATAAAAATTTAAAATGTATATAAGATCTTTAAATTTAATAAAGTTAAATTAATTATTTCATCTTGAATATTTAATATATAAAAAATAAAGTAAAATACTTTTTTTATATTTGTCTTAATTTTTAACCTTTGAGACTTAATTCGATAAACTAAATTAACTTGTAACTTCAATTGACTATTAAGACTTAGAATTCTTGCATAACTATAATATTGCAAATTATTAGAACTTGGTTATGTAATACTGTTCATATTTATCTTTGGAATGATTAAAGTTCTTTTCATTAAAATTATTCCTCATAAAATCACATCTTTTTTAGCATTACCAGTATTAGCTTTTTTAAATATTATTTTAACAAATTAATTTATCTCTATCATCAGTTATTTAAATAAATATTATGACTTTTTATATTTTATCTTAATAGTTAATCTATCTTTAAGTTTTCTTAAAATTATATTTGTATATATATAATTTTATTCTAGTATATAGTTAGAGCTTTAATTAGCCTATTGTCTATAATTGTTTATTCACTCTTCTGAATAATTATTATATCACTAAATAGCCTGTACTTACTCAATTAAATAGTTAGTAAAGAAGTTTATTTGAATCTAATGTCTTAAGCAAAAAATGTTCCAATTATCTTACTTTATTTTATAACTTGCACAAGTTAATAGATAACAGTATATTTGTCTTCATATAAAGTTTTAGTTTTGAAATTATATTCTAAATAACTATCTTAGAGTAGCATAGTGAATTTTTTATATAATTTGTTAATTTTTATAAATTATTTTTTTAATTTTTCTAAATTATAATTTGCTGATAAATTATATATAAAAAATATTATTTTATAGAAGAACTTTTGCTTAAGTAGAGTTAGTGTAATATTTTTTTATTTATTTTGCTTAAGCAGAGTTAGTGTAATATTATTTATTTATTTATTAGTTATTTATTTTATTTTACTTTTTTACATGACTTGACCTTTGTCAAAAATTTGCCAAAATAGAAAATACTAGCACAATTGTTGTAAATTATAAGTTACAAAAGAACATAAAGTATTTGTTTACTATCAAAAATCTGCAGGAACAGATATTAAAAAAAAGAAAAAAATTAATTATTATAATACAAATAAATTTAAATTGTAATTAATACTGATTATTGAATTGTAATAAAGATAAAAAAAAAATTTATTTACAATATTTTTTTTATTTATTTATTTATTTTTATTTATTTTAAAATAAAAAAATATTATTTCTTATTTATAATTATATTTTACAACTATGTATTTAATAAAACTTTTATCACTCTTTCTATTTGTAAATCTATACTATTATTTAAAGAAAGTCCTTTAACACTAATATTAGTACTATCACAAGTTTCATGAGCTTTAGAACTACTCTTATTTATATTCTTATCTATCTCTATTTTACTAGATAACTTTAATATTTTCTAAAAGGTCTTGCAATTATGTTTAATTCTGTTTACAAGATAATAAACACAATAGTGAATTGACTCTCTAAATTGAATAAAAAATATTTATAATAATAAGTGTGTTTACAAGTTAAAATACAACCTATCTTACTTGAATCTATACAACCTTTCAAATTACAGTATTTGTCTTTCTGAGAAAGATATACTATATTCTAAACTATTGATAATATCTTGATATCAATTTTAGCTTCTAGTATTAGAAGTTCATATAATTCAGTTTTTGAACTTTTATTGAGTACAACTTTTAATTAGCTAATTTTATATATACATCTGTAAAAAGTTTTAATAAGAAAAGTGCAGTATTTTTTTAAAATAGTCTAGCTGTTTAGCTAAATATCTAATATTATAGTTCTCAAAAAATGTGTTAATAAATATATTGCTACTATGCATTTAATTAATTGTTTATACTTCTTAAATAATCTGTTCTGCTGTGTTTACTTCTTGTATTTGCTATCAAAGAGAACTGTAAAAATTTTCTATATAATAATTATTAAAAATGTAGAGAAAATCTGAAAAAAGATATGATTAGTATTAGATCAGAAAAAAATATTACTCAAAAATGCTATTGGTAATTTGTTATAATGTTAGTACTGATATTAATAAAAAATAGCCCAAACACAAAATATTGCTTCTTTGTACACTATCCAATTTCTACTATAAAATATAATAGAATAAAAATTCAAAACCAATAGGATGATGTTATCTAGTAGGTTAATAAAATATCTTGCTTTCAAATCTTTAAACTATTCAAATTTACAAAAAATTTGTAAATGAACTTATGACCAACTTTGTAATGCTAATTCTAAAGGTAAATTAATTTTATAAGGTTTTGGCATTTTTACCAAAACCTTATTTTCTCTAAATATTTTATGAAAAAGTTTATCAAAAACAAATAATTTAATAAAAACACAGTTTCTTGACTGTTTAAAAATACATACAAAGACCCAATCATTGATACAATATACAAAATTTGTTTTAGTATTCTAGAAGAGTCTTTTAACTTAATGCAACTAGTAATTGTATGCTGTATATTAAGTTGTCTAGGATAGTCTATAGATGCTACTAACTCCTACATTTCTATATAAGTCTTTATCTCAAAAATATCTATCAAGTATTTAACTGCCTTTACATAATTATTAGTTGATTTAAGAGATCTTTTTATCAGATCAACTAGCTTCATATTTATTCTACTTCAATCAGTATGATATTGTTTAATTCTGTTATCATAGCTATAGATTAAAAAATATTTAACTTGTTTATTATAGGTTTTTGGTTCAAATACCAAATTGTTAAAAGCTTGTTTATGCTATAAATAAAAAAAAGTAGGTATAAGCATTTGATATAATAATAGTTGCATCAATATTCTCTTTATTATAAATAATTTTTTATAATTATTAGGATTGTAAAACAGAATAGGTATTACTTCTAGCAGAGCTTTCAAAAATATTATAACAAAATAACTAATACCATGAGTATCTATTACATTATAATAGCAGTATTTGTAAATATTGTGAAAGTTATTTATATTAAGAATGACTAAATTTCTATACTATTATAAAAAAAAAATTTAAATAATTAATTATAACAAAAACTTGTAAAAATCACTATATAATTATATTGTCAGTTAAAAAATTTTTAACTGTTGCTATATGTTTTTCAGAGTGCTAAGCTTTTTGTCTTGCAATAGTTATATATCTTACTGACAAACCTATACTAGCTAGTGTCTCTATTGCTAATAATGAAGTTTTAGATACATCAAGTAAGAATCCAACTTTACTTTAATCTTATTAATAAACTGTTATTAAGTCCTGCTAAAAAATAATAAAATAAAACTAATCTTTTCTTATTTTTTTCATAAGTCATACTACTCTTATTTTGTGAGTTAGTTCTAGCTACTAATTAATTAAAAAAAAATTTTAATAACAGTTTAGCCTTCTCAAGCATTTTTTGAATTCTTCTAGATCTAAAATAGGCTTTTTGTTATATACTCATTGTCTTGTATACAATACCCCTGCTATTAGTTTAATCTTTTTACTAAGAGAAATTAATTTTATAAAAAAAATATATATATTGATCATATAAGAAAATTTATTATATAATAGTATGCCTCCCTTTAAAAATTTTTTTTATAATATAACTACAAACAAAATTTATTTGCTTACTAAGCTTCACTTCATCAAGCTCTGCACATACTTCGTTATACATAATCTTCAATTTTTGAAATTGGACTTTAGAATAAATAATATCACTATACAAAACATATAACCTACCTTTAAATTGCTTTAAATTTTCTTTTAAAGCCCTCTTCTTTGCCTGTAGATAATTTAATAAATTAATATATTCAAGATCTTTATCAGTTTTGTATAAGCAGTAATTGTATATTTTTATTCCTAGTGGTAAGTTAAAAAATTTAATAAGTTGTTTTAAAGTTTTCTTTAACTTCTTTTCTTCTTTGCTATAGATCTAAATAAATTGTGCTTGGGATAAGAACAAGTATTAGCTAATTAATTTTTTTAGATTTACTATTAACTTATTTTAGTGGTTTTGACATAATTCTTTGCCAGCTAAGTTTAGATGTTGGCTTAAACTTGGTACTATAACTTGATTTAAAACAAAAGTTGTGCCAAACTTTTTATAATAACAGACAATATTGTTTTGACCCTCTAAATCACAATACTGAGCCTTCTTTTTTTCTTTTTTTTAATTGAAAAAGGAGTTTTTTCATTGTAGAGTTTTTGTGTGGCTATTTTGTATCTATTTCTGCTTTAATTAATTGCCTGTTATAACAAACTAAAAAAAAACTCTTCTTAGCTAACTTCTGAATTATTTCATGGATTACCAAATTATTTTGACAGCTTATAGAGCAGTGCGTATGCTATATAAATTTTTTATTGCAAACTCTGCAAATTTATTTCTGTGGCTATGAATCCTATTTTTGTACTACCAATATGTAAACATATTGTGTAACATTTTGATCATCCATCCAATCAGATTTTAAGTTTCTATACTTCTTAGAGTATAAATAACACGCTAGCAAAAAAAAAAAATTATAGTTAAATTATAGGAGTTAGTTTAAATTGATTAAAATAACAAGTAAAAAATTCATAATTTTCTTCATTTTTACATATAAGCAAACTACTTTTTCCTATTTGATCCATAACGATCCGAAAGTTTAAATGATGCTTCAGAACTTGAAGAACTTACTTGTAAAAAAATATTCACTAGTTATACGGACAACTGGGAGGTTACAATATTACCTAAAAAAAGAATTTTCGTACAACTTCATATGACAAATATTATTAAGGATGATCTACCAACCAATCAAATTTAATCTGGTGATTTGGATCAACAACCAATTAAAACAAACTTCTATCTTGCTGCCTGAAAAATAAGCTTAAAATATGAGATAGGTTAGTCATGGCAAAAAAATGTCGAGATAACGTCACTTCCGACCTCTTTGTCATAGTCCGATAAATCATATGTCGCACAGTAATTAATAAAATGACGTTAATACATTGATAGTTTTGTAAAGCATACGATTTATCGGACTACAACAAAGAGGTCGGAAGTGATGTAATCTCGACATTTTTTTGCCATAACTAACCCATCTAAAATATGTAATATGGTATATTTAAGGGAGAACATTATTTTGATACGTGCATGGGTGTTATTTTAAGCCAAAAAAAACAGTTTTCAAAAAAATGGGAGTTTCGAAATAACGCCCATGTGCGTTATTACGCGCAAATTCTATATTATTATTAAATATCAATATTATTAAAAGAACTAGTTTAAATAAACAAACTCTAAAATTATAATTTTATCAATAATAAAATAAAGATCACTTCGAGATGTTTATTTAAAAAAATTAATCAAATACTTTAATTATAGATATTTTTCAATTGATAGCATCTTCAATTAAATAATGTAGCTTAATACGAAAGAAATAAAATAAGATATTAAAAAAAAAAAAAAAACAATAGGCTTCATTACATATCAAAGTTATAAGCTGGTTTTTATTGCTTTTATTTAAACTATAAATAAAAATTCAAATATATTACAAGAATTCTAAATAAAATTTTCAAGCTGTAATTAAACTGTATATAGAACTACGTATATAGTATGGTAGTTTAATATAGTTTTGATTTTCACGACATACTGAATTATTAATATTGGAGGGCTACACTAAAATAATTTTAAATTTTCATTATTGTCAATTAATTTTTCTTGTATTGAAATTTTGAAATGGCATAGGAATCCCATAAAATTGGATCATCATTTTTCATTTGAATGTTCAGGCAAATTATCTAGCTTTAAAATTTCGAAAAGGTGTGAGGAATCCCTCAAAGTATCTGACATTAAAATTTCGGAAATCTTTGAGGAATCCCAGGAATCCTGTAAAATTTGAGTATTATCATCATTATCATATGAATGTTCGTGTTCAATTATTTTTTTGTCAGCATTATGAAACTCTTTTTTTGCATCGTTAATTTTTTCAGATTTCATACTTTCGCACCATTGATTAATTTTTAAACGGATATCTTTAGCAGTGGGTCTATTTTGAGGATTTAAATCCATGCATTGTTTGGCTAATTCAATATAACAGTTTGGAGTTCCATCAGCAAATTTTGGTCGCATCCCTTCAAGATAAATTTTTAATGCAAGTTCAGACTCAGAACAAGATTTGTAATTATCGAAAGCTCTTTGACCATTTGACATTTCTACCATAATAATACCAAAACTATATACATCAGATTTTTGCGTGTATTTATCTTCATGCTTTTCAACTAATACTTGTGGGTCTAAATAAGGTATTAAACCATAAATTTTATTTTCCGATATTGCTACGTCATCAATAAATCTTGTCATTCCCAAATCTCCAATTTTAGTCAATTCTTGATCTCCATTTTTGCAAATTAGAATATTTTTTGAATGCAAATCACGATGTATTAATTTATGATCATGAATCCGTTCCAATCTATGTAAAATTAAATAATGTTAACTAATGTTATCTGTTAAATTGGTAAAGTAAAATTACTTAATATATACCCTATTATAATTGATTGTAATCGTTCGAGTCTTTTTTGCCATGAAATATCTTTATAACTTTTTGACAAACTATCAAACAAGTTACCACCTTCTGCATACTCCATTACTATATAAATTTTATTCGATTCAAATTGTTTCATAAGGCCGTAATAATCTAAAATGTAATCATCCGAACGTGTGATTTCAAATGGAATTACCTATTTATTTGTAGAAAAAAAAACAAATAAATAAATAGAAAAGGACAAAATGAATAATTTGAAAGATAAATGTACTTACCTCATTAATAATATTCTTAGAAAAACCTTTTGAAGTTCTTAAATATTTGAGAGCTACCTTTTTTTCCTTTCCTAAATTATTCACCCAGGTTGCTTGAAAAATTTCTCCAAACCCACCTCCATTCAAAGGCTTAATATTATGAATTTCATTAAAAGGTATGAATTGTATATTACCCATAGATTCAATATGACCGTCTATGTTTCTTTTAACTAATGCACAATTTAATTTAGCATCGCCAAAATCGGGCTTTACATCTAGTGATTTTTTAAAGTCTAAATATGCATCATCATATTTACCCTTCAATTTATTTATAGTTCCCCGAGTATGTAATGCATGAGGACAATTTGGATTTATTTTCAATAATACGTTAGCGTCTGAATATGCCTTATCAATTTCACCTAATTGTCTATAGCATAACATGCGTATCTGTAATGCTTCTACGTCGTTTGGCTTTAATTCTAATGATTTATTTATATCTAAAAGTGCCTCAATATATTTGTCAAGAATAATATAAATTTTTGAACGGGAATACAACGCTAAAAAATTTTTTGGATCCAATACCAATAAATCATTATAATCTGAAAGTGCCTCTTTAAGTCTATCCATTTCATAGTATATTGCTGCACGATTAATTAGTTTCCAAGAATCCCAAGAAGCATTTTTTGGTGTTAATTCCTGACATCTATAAAAATCTGATTGCGCCTTGCTAACTTCTTTCAGCATTATGTAAGTCTCTACACGATCAGCTAATGCATAAAAATTATCCGGTTCTAATTCTAATGATTTGTTAAAATCAGAAAGTGCTTTTTCATAATTATCTAACCGTTTATAAGCTTCTCCGCGGCGTATTAATGCATCTACATTATTTGGATCTACATTCAGTAATTTATTGAAATCCTCTATTGCATAATCATATTTATGTATTAATACGTAAATTGCTCCACGTTCAATTAATGCAATTAAATTGTCCGGTTCAATCTCTAAAGATTTGTTAAAATCTAACATTGCCTCATCATACTTTCTCAATGATTTATAAATTTCTGCACATCTGATTAATGCTTCTAAATTTTCTGGCATAATTTCTAAGAATTTGTTAAAGTCTGAGAGTGCTTCATCATACTTATCCAATTTGAAATAGGCATTTCCACGATTAAGCAATGTGAACTTATTAAAATGTTTTACTTTAAGAGATATATTGAGATCAAAAAGTGCTTCAGCATATTTAATCAAATTTATATAAGTTAGTCCACGATATACTAATGCATCAGCATTATCCGGTTTTATTTTCAGTGACTTATTTAGATTTAAAAGAGCTTCTTCATATTCACCTAAGTTTAAATAGGTTGCTCCACGGTATGTTAATGCATAGGCGTTATCGGGGGTTTTTTTAGTATTCTATTAAAATCCGAAAGCGCTGCATTATAATTACCTAAAATAGCATATAATTTACCACGAAATTTTAATGCAAAAGTATTATGAGGATTTATTTCCAACAATCTATTTAATTCAATCATTGATTCGTTACATTTGCCCATATATGCATAGGTTACGGCACGGTAAATTAACATATTAGTGACATCCGGCTTTATTTCCAGTAATTTATTGAAATCTATAATTGCTTTAATATATTCATCTATCTCTATATAACTTATCCCACGACTGGTTAATATATCGGTGTTATCCGGCTCTATTTCTAATAATATATTAAAATCTGAAATTGCTTCGACATATTTATCCATTTCCATATAAACTGTTCCACGACTGGTCAACATATCAATATCATCCGGCTTTAATTCTAGTAGTTTATTAAAATCTAAAAGTGCTTCCTTATATTTTTTCAATGATACATAAGTTTTTCCGCGATTTCTTAATGCCTGATCATTATTCGGTTCAATTTCAAGTGATCTATTAAAATCTAAAAGTGCCTCATCATATTTACCTATCAAGTTATAACTAATCCCACGATTTATTAATGTAAAAACGTTGTCTATGAAAGTTTCAGACGCCAGATGATCATATCCGATTGCCTTTGATCTTTTTATATCTGAAAGTCCTTTATTAAATTTACCTATTTTTACATAAGTTATTCCACGATTATGTAGTGTGATAGCATTGTCAGGTTCAATCTCAAGTGATCTGTTGAAATCTAAAAGCGCTTTATCAAATTCACCTAACAGTCTATATGTTGATCCACGATTATTTAACCATTTTACACAGTTTGGTTCAATTTCTAGAGATTTGTTAAAGTCTGAAATTGCATTATTATATTTTTTCAAAATCGAATATACTGCTCCACGATAACCTAACGTCCAGGAATCACAAGGTTCGATTTTCAATGACCTGTTAAAATCTGAAATCGCACTATCATATTTATTTAACGAAGAATATGACATCCCACGCACTTTTAGTACAAGAGCATCGTTTGGACTGATTTCTAATGCTCGGCTTAAATTTAAAATCGCTTCATTATATTTCCCTAAATAATAATAAGCTTCCCCACGATATCTTAATGCAGAAATATTCAAATCTTTATATTTTATTCCGTGATTGTTAAGTGCAGTAGAGTTAACTTCAAAAAACTTATTAAAATCAGAAAGTGCTTCATTGTATTTTTCTAGCGATGAATAAGTTATTCCACGATTAATTAATGTCCAAGTATTATCTGGTTCAATTTCTAATGATTTATTGAAATAAGTAAGCGCTTTCTGATTTTCATTCAACCGATGATAAATTATTGCTCGGGTACTTAATGCAGTAGAATTTTTAGGTTTTATTTTTAATGAATTATTGAGATCTGAAATTGCTTCATGATAATTACCCAAAAACATATAAGTTTCTCCTCGATTTGTTAATACACAATCATTATTCGATTCAATTTCCAGCGATCTATTAAAATATGAAAGTGCTTTATGATAGTTGCCTGAATTTTTATAAAATTCTCCAAGATTATTTAATGCTTCAGTATATATCTTCCCACGGTTCCGTCTATTAGGATATAAAAGTACCTTATCGTATTCAACACAAATTTTTCGATATAATTTTAATGTCGAGGTATTATTTGGATGGAGTTTTAATGATTTATTAAGGTCCAAAATTGCTTCATTGTATTTGTTCAACATTTTATAGGTTATGCCCCTATTCTTTAAAGCAAAAGCGTTATCTGGATTAAGTTCTAAGGATCTATTAAGATCTGAAAGCGCTTCATTATATTTTTTCAATATTATATATGTTACACCTCGATTTCTTAATGAAAAGGCATCATTTGAGTTAATTTTCAGTGCTCTATTAAAATCTGAAAGCGCCTTCTTATATTTTTTCAATAGCCTATAAGTTTTTCCACGGCTTCTTAACGCCCAAGCATTATCCGGTTCTATTTCCAATGACTTGTTGAAAGCGCTTCATCATATTTACCTAATGCTCTGAGTGTTGATCCACGTCCACGTAAAATAAATGCATTATCAGGCTCAAGCTTTATTGCCTCATTAAAATCCGTAAATGCTTCACAAAATTTATGTAGACAATAGTAAGTAATCCCGCGTTCTGCTAAAGCGCTATTATTTGGTTTTATTTCCAAATATTGGTAAAAATCTAAAATTGCATCATTATATTTACCCAATATTCTAGAAATTTTTCCATAAATCCTTAATGCATAATCATTGTCTGGTTCTATTTTTAGTGATTTCTTGATGTCTGTAAGTGCATCATCGTATTTACCTAATTTTTTATAAATTTCTCCACGAATTATAAATGTATATGAATCTGGCTTTATTTCTAGTGATTGACTGAGATCATTAATCGCATCTTCATATTTTCCCAATTTTTTATAAGTTTCTCCACGAATTCTTAATATATATGCATTTCTTGGTTCTATTTTAAGCAAATTATTAAAATCAACAATTGCCTCTTCAAATTTATCCAATATGCTATAAATTTCACCACGAATACTCAATGTATATGTATGGTTTGGTTCCATCTCAAGTGATTTATTGAGATCTATAAGTGCTTCTTCATATTTATTCATTTTATAATAAATTTTGCCACGAGTCACTAATTTAACCATATCAAATCTTTCAGTTTCTGTTTTTCCAGGTAATATTATTTTAACTTCATATGTATTGTCTGGTTCTATTGTCAGTGATCTGTTAATATCTACAAGCGCTTCTTCATATTTATCTAATTCACAATAAGTTTCCCCACGACATAATAATGCCATTGCATCGTTTGGTTTTATTTCCAGTGACCTATTAAGATCTAAGATTGCTTCTTCATACTTATTTAACCTTAAATAAAGTATCCCTCGACTAATAAGTGAGGGAAAATGGTCAGGCTCCATTTTCAGTTGTTTATTCAAATTGTCAAGTGCTTCATTTAAACATCCATTTTGCATAAGAATTAGTGCAATTTCATATGGTTCCTTAATAGTATTTAGATCGAATTTTATAGGGACAAATACTTGAGTGTCTCCATATATTTTAAATATTTCAGACGAATATGATACCATTTTTTTTTTTTAATGTGCAAGATTATATTAACTTATGAAAACAAGCTATTTTTTTTTTTTTGGATCTTTTACTATATTTGATGTGCAAGCATAGAATTTTCTGACAATAATAAAATTCTCGATAATTTTTTTTAATTCACATATGAAGTACATCAGTTGATTTTATAGTAGAAATTTTCGTTCGCAATAGTGTGACAATTGGGTAAATTGGGCATATAAATTTTGCGCGAATTAGATATTTGGATTCAGATCAAATCATTAAGACATATAATCGTTACCATCCTTGGTCAACAAAATCTTAAACTTATTTACAATAAACCTTATTGAAAATATACTTGATAGAACAAAAATATAAATTTTGTACAATCGGAGAGTTTCAGAATTAAATTATTTTGGAAATAAGTGAGTCATATGGGGCGCGATTATTTAAAACACGGCTTATGGTATTTTTTTGCAAATTTGAGATAGCCATACTACTGAATAAAGCAGGCATTCGACTATGTAATTTACCATTTGTAGTATCGCGTTTACATATAAAATTTTGCCAATTCCTAGTTTTCTGAATGTCGTATGAATGTAATTAGAAGCAATCTAAAATTAGATTTTAGAAATACGCTTGTCGATCCTCGCTGTAGAGTAGAGGTGATATACTTGATAGAACAAAAATATAAATTATAATCGGAATTAAATTATTTTGGAAATAAGTGAGTCACATGGGACGCGATTATTTAAAACACGGCTTATGGCATTTTTTGCAAAATAAAGCAGGCATTCGACTATGTAATTTACCATTTGTAGTATCGTTTACATAATAAAATTTTGCCGATACCTAGTTTTCTGTATGCCGTACGAATGTAATTAGAAGTAATCTAAAATGAGATTTTAGAAATACACTTGTCGATCCTCGCTGCAGTTATTTAGGCCATTTAAAGTTAATTATTTGAAACAAAGGGTCAAAATTTTGAGCTTATGTACATATATCAAATCCGTTAACACATTCTATGCAAAGTGTGCGTTATTTCGGGACGCGCATTGGCGTTATTTTGAATCAAAATATGATGTTTTTAAGGGGTGCAATTTCCGAAATAACGCTCATGTGCGTTATTTCGAGGCTATACGGTAATTTAATTCCGATTATAATTTATATTTTTGTTCTATCAAGTATATCACCTCTATTCTGCAGCGTAATGGAAACCATATATGTTCAAAGGGAGTACCAGCACGTATCGATTCGACATACGTACGTACGTGCATATGATACGTGCATACTTAAGGCGTATGACTACAGAGGGAAACCTGTGAAGTTACTTTTTTTGATACATGTTTATTTAAAGGGGAATTTACATATAAGGGTCCAAAAAATGAAAATAATTACAAATTGGGGCCCAAACTAAAAGTAATTACATATAAGGGCCCAATTTTTTTTTAAAACTTATTACGAGTAGAAGCCAAAGCATAAATAAATTTGACTAATGCATTAAGTATGTTTAAT
>CAJVQC010000273.1:0-14199 GCA_910592285.1 Racocetra persica | reverse complement strand
ATTGCTGATGTAAAATTTGTAATATCAGCAAATAAATAATCTTCTTGCTCTAATGTCCAAATAAGTTTATATGATCCAATTTTAGTATTTTTTCAAAAGGTATAGTATTAAAAAATCTATTAAGATTTAGACCTAATCTATGATTATTATTAATCTATATCTAAGTAATTTTGTTTTAATATTGTGATTGTAGTATGAATTATAGGGTATATGTCAGAAAAATAAAGAAAGCAGATTTGAAATTTCTTACATAATTTTGCAAGTTCTGTAAGAATGTCTTGGAGAAAATAAAAAAAGCTAATATTTGCCAATTGCAAAGTTCTGAATATAAATTTAAATTGATGATTAAATTTTTGATTCTTTGATTCAGTTATAAATGTAAAAGTGTATCTAATAAGGGTTCTACTAAAAAACAAAAATTATTTATAGCTTTATATAAAGAAAGCCATTGAACATCAAAAATTTTAAGAATTTTTGAAATAGGTTTATTATAAGATTCTTGATATTTTGATAATATTTGAACTTGTTTAGTAGATTTACTAAAAAAAGTATAAACTTTTCTTAATATAAATTTAGCATATAAACAAAATTATACCTGTTTTTTAACAGATTCACAGACTAATAATAGTCTATATACAATACAGTATGTAGTAATCATATATAGATTTATTTGAACTATTTATATAGCAATATCATTTATACTTTATTGCATTACACTTGTACTATCTAATGCAAATGAAAAAATTTTATGTTAAATATCTATTTAAAGTATAATAATAATAGTAATTATTAGTATATATAGTATAAATATAGTAAAAATAATCAAATTATTTAAATATACTTTTAGAAATAAAAGTTTAATTATAGTATTATAGATATATATTGAATTATTATTTCAATTTGCAATAAGCTTAAAAATCAAATTTTAATAATATTATTGAAAATATATTTAATATAAACAATAATATATAATTCTGTTGCAATATCAGTACTTTCATCAACTGTAATGCCTATAGCTATTGCAAGGCATAATTCTTTCCAAATACTAGCTTCAACTGAAGTAGCAATAGAAAATAATAACTCATATCTATATACACTATTTTTATATGTAATTGAACTATTTTTAGAGATTAAATATAGAGAGTTAATAGTACAGCCAAGTTTTAATGGAATATTATTTTGCGTCATAAAATAAACAATTTTTATTAAACTTATAACATGTCCAAGTAGTACAGTAATGATTTTTTTTCTTTTATATACATCAATATGATCTTTGGTTTTAATATATTCTTTAATAGTATAAAGTTTAATATTTTTAGATCCTAATTAAAATATAAATAATTTAATTATTTAAGTATTTAAAATATAAATAACATATTTATTTAATTGTATCATTTTTTGCAAAGTTATTCTTTTTATTATAAGCCTGGTACAAAGTGCAAAATATTTGGTTGTTCTGAGAATTATATTCAAGCTATGGATATTTATTCTTCTAACTTAATTAAAAATTTCTAGTAATATGAATAATATGTTGAGATATTTGGTTATTACTATTTGACAATATTTAATTGAATTGGTATTTACTTTTTTTTAATCTTCAGAAATTTAATGATTACTATTAAAATAGTGAAAAAATTCTTTTATTTCTATTTGTTATTTATGACTATTGTTAAAGTAATTAATACATATAATTTTTACTTTGGTGTATCAAAAATAATACTTTAAACGATGGGCATCAATATAGCAAATAGGCAGTAAATAAGTAGATATTTTATTTCCTGCTATAATCACTAATTAGGCTATTCAAAATTAATTAGTTGTTTAATGTAACCTCTCTCCAGGTTAGCTGTTTCCCTAAAATTAAACAAGCCAATCATAATGCAAGATATCAAATATTTGTGTAATTTAAGCTATTAAATAAATTGTATTTTATAGTTTGTAGTTTTATCATTATAGTCACTTAAATCCTGTTCAAAATTAAAAATATAACTGGATAGTGATTAAATATATATCTATAGAAACTTTAGATAGAAATATTATGAACTAAAAAAGACAGCTATAGACTAGTCTTTTTAAAACTAATTGGTGAGTAAGTTTATTTTAAATATACATTATATAATAAGGTGGCTGATATTTATATCCCAATTTTGTTATTCGTACATCTTGTAAATTAATTTTTTAGCTTTGAGCGAAGATATCTCAACAACCACCAAGCCAAATATGATGAAGTTTTTTATTTGAATTTTACTGTTTTGTAAAATTAAAATAAATAAAAAATTTATTAATTTTGGCTTGGTAGTTGTCGAGATATCTTTGCTCAAAGTTAAAGAAAAATTTTGGCAAAGCTTTTATTTTAATAGACGTTTTGAGTTTTTTAAAACTTTGAGCAATGATATTTTAAAAAATACCAAGTCAAATTTAATAAATTTTTTTATTTGAATTCTACAAAGCTGTAAAATTTAAAAAATATATATATATTAAATTTGGCTTGATAGTTGTTGAGATATCATTGCTCAAAGTTTTAAAAAAGCATAGCTTTTATTTTGATAAATGTTTTGAGTTTTTAAAACTTTGAGTGATGATATCTTGACAACATTAAGCCAAATTTGATATATATATATATTTTTAAATTTTACAGAGCTGCAAAATTTAAATAAAAAAAATCATCAAATTTGACTTGTAGTTGTTGAGATATCATAGCTCATAGTTTTAAAAAACTCAAAATATCTTTTAAAATATAAGCTGTATCAAATTTTTTTTCAACTTTAAGCAAAGATATCTTGACAACCACCAAGCCAAAATTAATAGATTTTTTTTATTTAATTCTACAAAGCTGTAGAATTCAAATAAAAAAAAATTTATCAAATTGGTTTGGTAGTTGTCGAGATATCATCACTCAAAGTTGAAAAAAAATTTAATCTACAGGGGTACAAATAACAAAATTAGGGGTATAAATATCAGCTGCCTATAATAAAGTTCAAAAAATCTTCAAATTATTGTGATTAGTGAAAATCAATAAAATTTTATTTTAATTCCAGATTCTATATAGTATGTGGCATATAAAATTCACTAATTGTAGTAATTTGAAAAGCACTATAAAATAGATTTAAACTTCGATTTTAGCATTATCTGTGATATTTTAATGATTTAACAGATATTTAACTATAGCTTAAATTATTATTTTTATCTTTCTATCTGTAAAGCAAGTAAAAATATCATAATATATAAAAGTCTACAGATAAAGCAACTATTTAATCAAATAATAATCTGTGATATATTTAAATTTTTTCACCTTTTCTTTATCTGAATCTAAAAGTTTGACATTAAACAACTAATCAACTTTGAACAGCCTTATAGACATTTTTCATTAAATTGATATGAAGTTTTGAGAAAAGATTTTTAATACTTATTATATTTATTATACAAAATCTTTACTATGCAAGCCTTTTGTGAAGCAAGCAAAAAAAATAAAATTGAACTATTATAGTAAGAATAAGTTTTTGATACTTATTACAGAAATATTACAAATTAAAACTAAATTATTATTATTATTTTATTTTTTTTGAAGTATCAGCAGCCTCGCTAGTATTTTTATTAGATCAAAGTAAAATATATAAAACATTTTATAACTATCTAAGCTATAGATCTAATATCACTCGGCTTTCTCTAAGGGTGCCCAAGTGTGGTCTGCTTAATCGGTTAAGGCTATTGCCTATACCAGAAGGCTATACAAGCTAGCCAGTAAAACTATAGCAAGATAGTTTCAAATCGAAAGAATTTTTGACTATATCTAATTGGCAATTTTCTCTTACTAAACTATTCTCCTTTTTAAACAATAATCAAAATCTAATTTTTTTCTAACAAGTAATTCTATTTTATCTTTCAATAAAGAAAATTGTCAGAATTCTTTTGTTTATATTTACATTTTTTTTTCCTCTTCTTTCAATTTAGTTTATCTTTTTTAATAAGTAACCTAGTTTTCAGGAGTCTTCTTGTATTCTTTTTAATAGTCTTCTCTTCTTGCTTTGCAATATCATAGTGTTCTTCTACTTCTTGAGAACTTCTTCTAACAAGCTTTTCTAGATATATTCTTCTGTAAGCTTTCTTTTTTTCAAAGTGCTTTGGGCTTTTCTTTGGTCTTTTATTTCTAAATCTCAGATAGTCTGCTCGAATTTTTCTCCTTTTGTGGTCTAGGTTTGTAGATCTTTTTCTTTCCTCTTCTTTACTTTTTCTTATTTCATCATCTAGTCTTACTTTTACCATGATACTATATATTTTTTCTTTTATAATACAGTTAACAGAATCTTTACCAACTTGTATTGTTTTATAAAATATCTTGTAGTTTCTTTCTATAAGTACAGATACTGTATATTCTAATTCTTCTCTGTTATACTGCTATAGCTCTTTATAGAGCTTTTTTATTTGTTTATTAACTATTTTTTTGAAAGGAGCTTCTGTCCAGTATATTTTGTCATTATTTCTTCTACTCGTTCGTCTATATCTTTATCAGATATTTCTGCTATTAAGGTTTAGATTTCTTTTAATACTACCTTCATATTTTCTAGTATTTTAATTTTTTTTTTAGCACTTTGTTAATAATTGCTTCACATGACTTGTTGTTTTTCCATTGTTGTTAAAAGATATTGTTGTTTGCTGCGCATGTTTAACAGCTTTGTTTACTTTTGTTACATAGTTTTTGTTATATTTTCTTTGTTTACTTTCTATTATGTATTGTGATTTTTGTATTACAAAAACAGATCTATGATTTAGGGTCAAGGCCAATTCCCCAAAAATTTGTAAAATACAAAAAAATATTGATGATTTTTTATAACTTCTTTAATTTCTTCACTAGTTCTGCTTCTTCTATTTAAGTTTTCTAAAAAACTGAATATTTCTTGTAGACCTCTTTCTCTTTTTTTAGAGCTTTGAGTTTAGTTTCCTAGTGGTCTTGGTGTATTTTTTGTAGTTTTTATTGTTTTGTTTTTTCTAAAAATTTGGGTTTTGATGATTAGCAGAAAGAGTTGACAAATGTATTGAAAACTAAACTATTATTATATAAAAAGTTTTTAGATTTTTTATATAAATCTTTGTAAAGTTCATTATTGCTGTTTGTTATATAATTCTTTTGCAAAACTTATTAGTTTGTTAAACATGTCTTTGTGATATATACTGTATTTGTTATGAATTTATAAATTATCATAGTATATAAGTTTTATTTTTTAAATAAGATTAGCATACAACTTATTTATAATTGTTAAGATACAAACTTTTTTAAATTAGCTTAATTAAAAATAACTTATTATATTTAGTAACTAATTACTCAAGACTGTTAATAATTATGTATCATATAAATTATATAAAATAATTTATAATTGTTATAGTATTTAAAATTTTTTCATTTCAAATATAGTAAAATTAAATAGTTCTTTATACATTATACTAGATTAACAGAATCTGTTAATGTCCAAAGCAAATTGCTATATATATCATAATATAGCAAATAGATTATATATAGAATATCTTGATATTTTGATCAAAGTAAGTCTAATAATAGAGTTATAGCCAATCATAGTATAGTGAATGATCATGTGTGGGATATTTGTATATTTTGATCAAAGTAAGTCTAATAGTAAAGTTATAGCTAGTTATAGTATAATAAATAAATCATGTATGGGATATCCTGATATTTTGATCAAAACAAGTCTAGTAGTAGAGTTATAGCCAATTATAGTGTAGTGAATAGATCACGTGTGGAACATCTGGACATTTTGATCAAAGTAAGAGTTATAGCTAATCATAGTATAGCAAATAGAACACGTGTAAGATATCTGAATATTTTGATCAAAATAAATCTAGTATTAGAGTTATAGCCACTCATAGTATAGCAAATAGATCACGTGTAGGACATCCAAACATTTTGATTAAAATAAATCAAGTAGTAGAGTTATAGCCAATTATAATATAGCAAACAGATCATGTGTAGAATACCTGAATATTTTGATCAAAATAAGTCTAGTAGTAGAGTTATAACCAATTATAGTATAGAGAATAAATTATATGTGAGATATCTGAATATTTTGATTAAAGTAAGTCTACATTAGCAAATTTATAGATGTATAATATTGTGAAAGATTTTGCAATATAAAAAATTTTGGAAATAAATGCAATAATTTTTGAAATATTTCGAAAAATGCAATTTTTAAAAAAATTTAGTAAAATATTTGAAATATTTTGAAATATATTTCAACCAAAATAATTTCAAAATATTGCAAAATTAAATTTCTTTAAAAAAAATTGATTTTTTTTAAAGAAATTTTATGTGGTATGACCTCAGTTATTCAACTTTCATCAATCAGTAGAAGCCAGTTTGCAAACTTTCTCTGAGCAATATCATTTAAATCATCTGAATTATTTGATGCAGTATATAAATACATGTTGATTGTTAACTTTTATATTTTAACATACTGCTATAAGTACGAATAGCAAAAACTGGTATTAACTATATCTTCATATCTATCTTTTGGAATAACTAGAAGAATTTGCTAAAAATCTTTGCCAAAAACAAATAATTTCCTACCAAATAGTATATTTCTAAAGCTCAAATCAACAGAGTTTATAATATCTCTTAAAAAACAATTGATGGTCTTAAATGCATGGTAATATATTATTAGAACTTTATTTCAAATAATGAGCATGGTTTGTTTTAAAAGCTCAGCAAAATCAGAGTATACAGATATGTTGCAAATCAAATCTTCATCTAGATTAATAGAAATTTTAAATCAGGAATACATCTTACAACCTTCCTCAAATACTAGCATAGCAATTCTAGATGAAGCAATAGCTAGCACAATACTTCTATTTAAACGCAATTAGCTAGAAGATTTTTGTAAAGAAATGTTTTGCTAGTTTCTGTGGGTCTGTTTATAAAAAGCATACAAGATTATTATTTTTGATAGCTTGAATGATTTTATTAAAGATGGTTTATTGATTCTTATTTAACCTGCTTGTATTCAGTTCAACTGACTGAATAAAGATATCTATATCATAATTTAAATCATCATTTATTAACAAATTTTTAAATTTCTGAACAGAATTTGAATAGAACATATTTGAAAAGTCTTTTAATGATTTATTTTGTTGTAAAAGAATACTTTCTAATCTATTTAAAAGTAGAGTAAACAATCTTTATTTTTAATAGTAATTACTTGACAAATATAGTAAAAATCAATTTTCATATATTTTTACTATTTTGATTTGCCTAAGTTGCACAAAATTTGTCTAAGTTATACATATAAATAACATATGATCATCACCTGATTTTAATTGAATGTTATTGTAAAAAAATTTAATAACGTGATTACTATTAGAAATGTAAATCCTTTATCTTACCTTTAATATATCACTTTGAATTTCATATTTACTTAGTTGTAATTCAGGATTTTGCAATTGCCAATATGCATGATGCAAGATATCATCAGTGAATACTGCAATATATTTGTTCACAAATATTTGAGTTCATTAGATTGATAGTTGATTAATATAATTGAAAATAGGGACCAAACCTGGTGTTCTGTTTTTATTTTGATAGTTTCTTTTAAACAAAGATCCTATTAATGATCATCTTGTAACAGATCTAAAGCTTAACAAGCATTTTTGAATATTAATTAAATGAATGTGCCCTATATACAACATTTAAAAGTAAATACAAGTAAAAGCATTCTTCTGCTTTAGGATATACAAAGTATATATGGCTGATTGTATTGTCTTAGATATGGGGTTACCATTTTTTTGTTTTTATTGAAAACAAAGCTTGTGAAAATTAAGCATATATATAATTACTTGCTAATGAAGTGAGCATTAGATCTCTATTAGCTTCAACAAAGCAGTTAATATCGATTTTTATTCTGTGCTTATTGTAAAATAGTATCAAGAGATTCGTTATCTAAAAAAATAACTATGTAGTATTCTAGAAGATGTACAATTAAATGCATGATGTCAGGTATTTTATTGTATATTTTAAAATACAAATTAGCTAGGGCAGCCTTTCAAAAGTGCTAGTTACATATTACTTTAACAATAGAATAATACTATATATATTAAATTATTGCTTATTGTTAAATATATAGTATTATCTGATTAGTAAAAATAATTTATATTACTGGCACTTTGGGAGGGCTGCCCTAGTTAATTCTTAAAATACATGATCTGCCAAAATGCTTCAGAAGCTGATATATAACATGTGTTAATATATTGTCAGATTTTATCAACTAATTCTATAGTTGTCTCTGCTGTTACTATAGTTGATATATTAATTTCACTACTACTACTTATTTGAAAAGATATTTCACTATATATATTGAAAAGCAAATCTCAATATTAATATAGTATTAATACTTTTTGTATAGATAAAATTATGTGATATAACCCAGCAATTATCAAGCATAACACCTCTAACTTGAACTCTTTATTTATTATAGCAATGATGATAAATCGGATATCTATCTTTGTTTTGACAGGTAACTTGTTAAAATGATTTCAGATATATTTTTGAGCATTTTTTCTTGCATGTATAGGATTGAATATGCCACATAGTCTATGCAGTATGTATTTAATCACAGTTTTATACTCTTCAGAATATAGTTGAGGATCTGGTATTTCTGCTGAAATAATATAATCAAAATCTTCAGTAATATAGGGTATATCCTCTGATACTAAAATGAATAATATATAAGCATGAAGCAAGCCACATATCTGCACTTCTATAGCATAGATATATCCAAGTATACATCCAAAAATTCTGTTCTTTAGAATATTTTTAAAGAAGACACTCAGTTTAACCTGAAAATTCATATATAAAAGTCAGAGTGGTCTTGTACTGATTGATCCAAAAGTAATTCTGCTTGAATTTTGGCTATTTAGAATTGCAAATCATGGTTATAAAAAGATCTGGCTTTTCTAACTGTCTGAGAATAGTTATGGCATCTTAGTATAATTGTTTCATATATTGTATCCACCAATAAAGCTTGACAGAAGAATAATTCGATGGCAATACGAAGTCTACTGGGTATACTATATTTCTAATCAGATAGTTTTCTAGTTGTATCTCAAATAATTCAATCAATTTTGCTCAATATATGTATATATATCAACAATATATTGTTGAAACAGATGACTAGACCTATATAGAGCAAATATCTCACCAGATTCATGAAATCACAACTGTAATTGATATATATAATATTGTATTATAAATATAAATTCTCTAGTCATACTGTTATTAGTAGAGTCAATTTCACTTTAGTTGTATTATCTAAATCTTTATTAATTGTAGATATCTGTTGTTGGTCTTTTAGATTAATACTAGAATGCCATCCTGATTCACTATATAAAAAAAGCAAAATGTAATACAAGAGAATATATTTTTAATGAATTTCTGGAAATATGCTAAAAACTATTACCCTGTTTATGTAATATGATATTTTGATTAGATAGTTCAACTTCTTAACTATCTCTAATTATAAGAATAGCAACTTCAGATATAGTAGGAGTTGTATATTAAAGATCTTGTCTTGATTTTATTATAACAATCCTTAATTCTTGTAACAGATTTTTATTTAAAATGTGAGCTGTGTTTAAAAGCTATGCATATAAGGATTAACTTTATAAAGCATTGTTTGAAGTTATACGAGTATGATAAGATCAAGATTTGGTATTAATTGATATCTTCACTATAGTTAGTCATTCATATCAAATATATAAATTTGTAAACAAAATAGTATATTTCTATTTTTAGATATAATAGAGCCAATATGATGATATAATTCTTCTTGAATATGAAAATTGTATATGCTATGTGTTCTAGCAACTCATTTGTCGATTAAGCACTAATAGAAGTAAATACAAGGGCTGAGTTGTATATATGAATCTTTTATGAAAATCTTGTGCTGCGTAGTTTCATCTGTTAAAGTATATATAATACTGTAGATAGTCTTTCAATGGCTAGCAATTGTATTTTATCCTTTGCACAACAGATGCTAAAAATTAAAGCTCATTTTGATTTAGCAACCTTCTCTTTTATCTAGTATAGTACCTTATATTTAGAATATTCAACATCTATATGTCTGTAGTTGTGTGGAAATACCACCCTTGTATTATAATTTTCAATATATACCACATTAGTAATACAATATTTAGCTTTATTTTGTTGTTTTCTTCATAATTCAATTTGTTTTGTATTTTTTTTTTATATTAGTAAGCATATGATTGCCTTTAAGCACTTTGACATTGTTTGGCTTCTTCATTCATTTTATTCACAATATAGCAGGTATAAGCTTTTTTTGCCAAACAGTTTTTTTATTCATAAAGGCTTTCAGAGATTTGGCTACAGGCGTTTCTTCAGCACGTGATATATGTCTTGCATATTGTTTTTGTTCTATCTGGTTTTTACATTCACAAAAGATGTTTTGTGTAGATTGTGTATTAGAATCTATTTTAAACTAAGTGGATAACTGAAAAAAAATAAGAAAGAAAACAAGAATTACATAGCAATTTATTTTTTTGCAGTATTTATAATATATATGATAAATAAAATTGATTATTTGATTAGCTCCTGCATGTAATATAGCACAAAAATGAAAAAAAAATTATTTCTAAATTTAAAAAATTTATACTAATTTGAACTACCTTTCATGCTTTAATTAAAATTTTATATATTTTTAATAGTGGTTTTATATTTAACAAAATTTTAAAAATGATACACTTAGTATAATCAAAATTTTGAGTTATATTCAAGGTAAGCAAGAAATTGGAAAATCGAATTTAAAATATTAAATTTCAATAACACTATAAAAAAAAACTTTTGAAATACTTTTACAATTGTCAAATTTTTGAAATATACAAATCAAAACTCTTTCTAATGATCTTTTGATCAACAATAAAATAAACTGAACTACAGAAAAATAATATAGGAAAGCAACAAAGTAAACACCTAAATATTTCTAGTACTATACAAACATACTTGCTATCAATGAAACTTTTTATATGTGAAATACTGAGAAGCAGGCATATAAACAACAAGTGGGCTATATCTTTAAGTCAAGCTTTTAGTAGACTCTTTTGCACTTTCGATATTCAATCCAAAAAGATATTTTAGGAGCAATGTTACTGTAGGTCTCTAAACAGGAATACTAAGTAAAAACTGAAAAACTAGACTATACAACTATAACTTTTACAAGAAGAACCTCATATACTCTTGTTAATTCACCACATTTTTTCGAGAAATTTTTATAAAAAGTGGGTGTTTCAGTTTACTCCCTCCAAAAGATCAACATTATATACAACAAAATAGTCAGTATTATTTACTTTTTAAATCAGTACAACAGGATAACAAACATGTCAAAGCATGTATCTCAAATACAACAAGCTGATAAACAATACTTCAAGACTAGAATCAAGTACTGACCCTATATTATTAGGTTAAAAAAGTATTTTTCTACTAGTTTTGAACTTTTATATACTATTTAGATAAATTTAGAGTAGAGACTATTTTATTTAGTAGTATGTAATTTTTACAAGTTATTCACAGGCTTATAATAGTAATCATTAGAATAGACAAATTTTCTTTTTTTTGTTTTTTTTGATACTTCCTTATCTCTTTTTTTCCTTTTTTTGTTTGTATCTTTTATCGTATCTTCTTTATCTCTGTTTTATTTTTTCTTTTGTATTTGTGCTTCATTAATTTGGCTCTTTTGATGAAGCAATGCAGCTGCTAGAGCTAAGGATCAAAGAGTTCATATCCTCAAAAAGTTGAGGATCTAATGTGAAGCCAATTGCTGCTAGGTGGATCATTCTCTAAGTTTAACTCAAGTTGATTTTTACTTATATAGAATATAGTATAAAAATTATATCTTCCTGTTGATATAAGTTCTGGTACTTTTAAATAAAGAGTAATAGGCAGAACTACCAAATTAAAAAAAAAGAACAATTGTCAAATTTTTGTTTAGAACCAATTCTAAAAATTTACAAAAAATTTAGTGAATACTATTCAATCTTATATAATACTCAATTAATTAAAATTCTCTATTTTTACAATATCAGGTAATATAATATAAATAGTATAAAAAAAACCTCTGGAATAGAGATTGGAACTGGTTTAGTATATCAGATTTTTAATCAGGTTTAATCATTTAGAATTTTAAACTGGTTTAAAAAATTTTTACTCTAATAAACCAAATATACTATAACTAGTTATATCTGATTAATCAGTTTTTACAACTGGTTCGATTCAATTAATTGCTTTATTATAACAGGATCTATCTGATCTACATATTCAATTAATCAGTTTGTTATGAAAAGTACTGCACATATATGTACAATTTTATTTACTATTTTTTTTGATACATCTGGCTAATAGCACCAGATATATAATTTTATATAGGATATGCTGCATACATCAGTACATTGATGTACAAATTGAGACCAGAAATAGCTACCAAGATGGTGCCAGGTATTTTTATCATCAGTTGAATTCATGATACATAGTATCAGTCAGTAGTCTCTATACTGAATAACACAAGCTGACTTTAATATGAAGATTTAAGTTACTTGAAGTAGCAAGATTCTCCCAATATTGCAGTGGGTAAGTAGGATCAGGTGTGAATATTAAATATCTTTAGCAATTGCTAGCGTAGTGCTCTTCTTATGACTGCTTCTATTCTTTTTATCCTAACCTATTATAATACAATTATTAGTTATCCGCATCTCAACTAAGCAATTAATTATATTCTACTTATCTGAATTCATATGCTCTATCTTATAGTATTAAGGTTAATTATGCCTGATTAGGAATAATAATTGTTTCTGCTCGTAACCTGGTTTGTATTGGCTTGAACTAGATTACAGTATGATACTAGTGTACTCCTGTTTAGCTTTTTTCAATCTGTTGACTTAGGTCAACTTGAATTATTCATTTATTAAATTAATGCAAAAATACTCTACAATATATCAGATTAGTAAAAAGTAACTAGACAGTGCCCTTTTTTACTATTTTTGCTAATATTGAATTTTTATAATTATTTATTATATCTATATGATAATGGTATTAGTATTAATTAATTATAAATAGTATATCAGTAATTAAAAAAAAGTTACTTTTCATCAACCCGGTATAATAAAAAACTTGACTGATATTACACACAAACTACACTAAAGAGTTGGTCTATTTTAGAATTATATATTAATATATGTTTCATGTTTCATTAAAGTTTAATATCTAGTACTATTTAGTTAATATATTCAAATCATGTACATAAATTAAGTATAATTTTTTACTATACTAAATCTTGCTAGGACCCCGAGCAATCTATGTACAGCTAAGATTTTTAAAAAATCTTAACAAATTACTAAAAAAGTAAAAGATCTGCATAAAAATAGTTAAAAATAAGCATATATTACTAAAAATAGTAAAGATCTGCAAAAAAATAGTCAAAAATAAGCAAAAATAAATTCTAACCTATCTATGTATAGCTCGGGGTCCTATCTTGCTCACCATTACAGTAAAAACCAATATGTGATATATTTAGTAAGAAGCTAGATTTCTAAAATATATAAAAGTATTAATAGTTCTAGTTAATAAAATAGAGAAGTGTTTAAAAAAGCTTTCTGATCAAATCATGAGTAGTATAGTAATATCAATATACTGTTTATTAATTTCTAACTACTAATATAACCCAAACTATTTTGGCTAGAGTTCTGCAAATACCAGATATGTGCTATTAAAAATGGTATCTGAACCTATACCTGGTACTTGCAGAACTCTAAAAGTAGTTACTAGAGCTAAACTGTGAATCATGCATATTGCTCTTCCAACCAGTTATATCAGTATAAAGAGTATACAAAAAGTAAGTAAAAAGATAATTGTGATATATGAATGAGCCAAAATAGTATAATCGATTAAATGTTAGAATTTAGAACTCTAAAAGAATAATAAAATATATTAGCAAAAGGTCAGCACTTATCTTAGACTTGGAATTGAATAATTATATGAATTTATATGGTATGTATATTAATAATAGTATAAAGGAATAAGCCAAAATGATATAATTGATGCAATGAGTTAGAACCCAAAGAATAATAAAATGTTTTAGCCAAAGTCAAAGAAAATCTTGTGCTTGGGTATCGATAGAATCAAATAATAATATG